>OY987266.1:3246751-3525880 GCA_963920665.1 Straminergon stramineum
TAGAACTTGAAACCATCAAACTTGTAAATGGACGTGATTGTACAACTTATGAGAGAGCGGATACTGCATTATATGGCTTTAGTTATAAGTGCTCAAATTTTTCTCTTGATGCTGATGATAAACTTCAAGATGTCATGCCGTCTGGTGAACAAGTATATTTCAAAGTCACCACATATTATATTGAGTGTGCAGGATATGGATGTTTGCAAACATACAAAGCTTGCGACCATGCTTGCCCATGTTGTATACCATACATGGGCAAAGATCCCGGATACCACCCAAGTATTTGGGCTCCAAACAATGAGACTTCAATATACATGCAAAACCTAAATTGCATTCTTCCAATGTATCTGCCTGTTTACACAGGGCTCTACTTCTTTAGTTGTAATTTTAGTGGCTATGGTATGGCTAATACCTCAAAGTTGATTCAAATACAACTCTCGTGGATGACAATGGGAGTAATTTTAAAACCCTACACCTGGGATGTATATATCATAGCAGGTCCACTTCAACTATCCAATTATGTATTGTTATTGTTGAGATCAAATGAGTTTTAGGTTATTCGCAAGATGTTCAATAAAATTAGAGTTTTCATGAGTTTTGGATATCAATTATAAAGAGATATACAAGGGACAAATGATAGTTAAATAAGTCAAGAGACTCCAAATTTTTGTAAATACCTTTCCAATAGGTATTAATAGGTGATCAATGGGAAGCTTTTCCATTCTTCTTAGTGAGGTTTCCTTACAAATTGCTCATCTTGTCTACTTGTGATCTATTTTTTAATTATATTGTCTAATTTTTAAAAAAAAAACTATTATATATATATATAAATATTTCTATTTATTTATATAATATTTCTAATGTGCACAATTTTGAATGAACTCTTGAATGTCTGTAAACTTCATGAGCTTGTCTTAAGCAGACAATAACCTATGTTTGTTTTGTTTTAGAGTCTATTATGGTATGTTCACAATTGGTGTTAAAGAGTGTTGTTACTAATGATCTTAGGAATGAATTTAGACCTATTTCTGGACTGGATTCACATTAGAAACATCACCCCTAACACCAAGTGTGAACATACCTTTAGTAGAATGACACTACTTTTAAATTACTAGAATCACCAAATCAAGAGTGTTTTTTTTAATTCAATTTTTGCTTCCATCAGCAGGAAATATGTCCCTACCCGATTGCATATGGCAATGGGAAAGAGGCAACAAGTTTCCACGAAATGAATACGGCATCTTTCGAATACTCCTATACGATGGATATGGAAACAAAATTTCAGCTGCCACAGGAGGTACTGAGCGCAACATTGTTGCAATTGATGTCTCGTTTTGGAGGTACGGGACAAGTGGGAATGACTCCGTTGGAGGATATCAGCTTGATGTGCATACAACCTGGAAACTCTCTTATCAAATTCAATATGGGTTTTGCATTATAACAGTGTATTGTTCGAGTGTGGGGAAATATCAAATGAAAATCATTGATGAACAAAAGAGATCTTTGGGAAACACACCAACCTTTTTTTATGTGATGCCAGGTTTGTTATTTCAGTCGACATCTATAATATATGGTAGACACATCCATTCCCGTCCCTTTAAGAACTCCTCCCTCATGTACCAGTGGTGCACATTTTCTTTCTAGAATGAACTCCATTGGTACATAATGATGGAATTGGATGTAGGGTTAGAAATGGGTGTGTTTACCTTACCATTGAAACCCGATTATGTAATATCACATTTGTCTTTTATATAAGGATTGAATTGGGCGTATTCAAATGATCTTTAATTCGTAACTTTCACAACTACAATGAAGTTTGTTTAAAAGAAGGAATGTGTCAAATGATTGTTCAAACTGAAAATGTTAATACCATTCCTAGTAGTCAAGGTTGGCAAAAAACATTTTTAAATCCAATTGCTGGGATTGCCAAGATAGTTGAAATAGGACGAAATTTTGAAATTTTGAAAATATATATAATAGAAATTTTATGGAAAAAAGAAGAATCTTTGTAGGTTTAGGGGTGAATGTATGTTATAGTGACAATACATTTTGTGGCCCAATGTATGAGATGTGCTAGTTTAGGAAATTTCTAATAATCCTAGATGAATATAGAAGATTAATATTGATACAAAATGATTTTGACAATTTTAATCTTGTATAATCATCATCGAAAAATTCTCGAAACAATTATTATATACTTACAAATGTATTAGATTCATTCAAAACACTACTTGTCCCACTTACAAGAGTATATCCTAAATTTCATGAGAAAATGGGTTTTTGATAGAATTTTGTGCTAAAGATTTTTCATGCATTCAAAAATGTGAAAATAAGAGATTTGGGAATTGTTCAAATTCTTTTGAATCTTTTGAGTTAATAAATGATTTTGCATTTATAGTATTTTTAATTTTTAATTTATTTTAAATAAATTTATTTTAAATAAATTTATTTTAAATAAATTTATTTATGTATTTGAATATTGTATATATTTCAAATTGCAATTTGGGTGGTGAAAATTTTAATGAATTTTGAAATCTATAATCAAATGTAGCCAATTCTCTCAATAAAACTTTGGATAGAATTTGGCCAAATCAATAATGAATGAGCTTTTTGAAATTCAAAACATCTAACATGAATAAGATTTCCTTAGCTAAAATTTGACTTTTTAGTTTATGTATAGTTGATATTTACACATGGTTCACTTCAATTTTCATGATGTTAATGCTATAGGTTTTTAAAATTGATTTAAGAACTAATATTTTTAACAAAAAAAACAAATACACACAAACTGTACTAATCTTTGCAAAGATTTTGTTCTAAAATTGTATAACCACACCATGCACCATGCCGTAGGCATATGCATAATCACATTTACCAACTTTAATTAATTATTTGGGATGGAATGCTGACCTTGACCACCAGGTTAGGTAGTAGTCTTTGCCAAGTAAATTTAAAACCATCTAATTGTGAAAATTCAACAGAAGTGCAGTATTTAATACTAATACTTCAAATTTTGTGAAGATGAATACAATCATAAATTCCATTCATGAATGTTTTGAATTTTGATCACAAAATCATTAATTTCTTTTAAGTGGTAGTGTGATTAATACTATTTTTTTGAATTTTTTTGAATTTTTTTGAATTTTTTTGAATTTTTTTCCCATGCATTCAAAAATTGCATACATCAATCTTGTCTCATAAAATGGCTCAATTTTCAAAAAAAATTTATTGATATGAGTTTGTTGTATACCAGATGAGGCATGGACTGGTACAAAATTTATACCTCCACCAGCTCCCAGAACATATTTTCTTGGTGACGATTCTAAAGAAAAAGCAAGAGCTGGAGTTACGGCAGTTTCTGCAGTCACTGGAACTGGGCGAGCTCCTGTAACAACAAATTTCTTATTAACCAAGTCATTGCTCTTGTTGAATGCAGTATGCTTGTTTATTGTAGACTTACCAGGTAAGTTACCATTCAATGCAGACAATGTCTGGGGAGAAATTTAGCCAAACCATCCAATACTTGTAGTTTTGTATTAAAGTGGGTATCCCCAAAACTGCCATTAATTGCTACTGGGCCTAATTACTATTATTAGACTGTTCAAATTTGTATATTTTCTTATTGGCAAGTGAAAGGAAGTTTCAACACACCAAAGAATGCGACATTTGGATTCTGTATGCAGAAGTTATGAAGTTATTTGGGGGAGGAGGGAGTAATAATTAGTATTTTATTGACATGTTACTTCAAGTTACTTTGTGTATTTGAAATAGGATTTTCTCAATCTCAATATCTCTTGCTTTGTATGCTCTTTTTTGTGAATAAGTAAAAGGGATAATTATTTTATTGAATTTTTCAAAGATGAGATCACATATCTTCTCTAAGTTATAAAATTTTCAAATTTTTGAATGAAAAATTGAAATTACTATGATTTTTTCAAGGAATAGTGAAGAAAACTCATATAAAATATAATATATGTTGGAAAATTATGAAAATCGAACCACACATGTATATTGTAGTGTGGAACATCATGGTATAATCCAAAATTCTATATCATTCTAAAATTAAAGTTTGATATACTATGGCTATGGGTTTAAAGTTCAAATAGCTTTAAATTGTTTAATTTTATATTTTTTTCAAAATTTCAAGTTGAAATAGAAATAAATCTTAGTTAAATTCATCTTATTAGTTGAGCTCAAATATTTTGGGGGGGGGGGGCAAAATTTAGGATTAGAGCAAGGAGGTACAAACTACCAAAATACACTAAAATAACATCTTTTGTAATCCCTTTCTTTGGCATCTTCTTTCCTAGGGAAGTCAATAACACTTCAATGAAGGAATTTTGAACAAATTCTCTTGAAAATACATTCAAAGTACACTGAAAGAATTGGATGAAAAAATGCAATTCTTCATCAGATTTTGTTCACTTTGAAATCATCCAAGTGCTACTTTTTAGCTCAATGGTTCTTTAAGGGTTAAATAAATTCAATACAACTTTAGCTTCACATTGGAGTCCAATAGATGTGACTATTCACACCAAATTATTGCATGTGAAGAAGTTGCACATTTGGTCTTGCATCCTTTGAAATTTAGATATAGATTTTGTCCATTATTGTAAACCTAAATCAAGAGAAAACTTCGAACAATACCATGCATTCAACTTGCTCAATTTGACAGAGACATCCTTTAATTGTATCAAAATAGAGGTATAGACCTTGTGTCATGAAAAAGATAGGGATCGATCTAAAATTGTATAAACAAATTGGTCAATAAGATTGAATATGAATATGTGTGTTGGCACATGAAATTACTCCTTGTTTTTTGTGGAAAAAGATTGAAAATAGTATAATAACTTTCATGGAGGACGAACTCTATGATCTTCTAAAGGTTGATTGAATCATAAAACAAATGTGGGTTGCAAATTAAAGACAAATTGGCTCAAAATCTGAATGTAGTTGAGCACACTACAAACATTTGCTTTGAAATGATGAAATGTTTCAAATAAAGAAGAAAACCTCTTTGATTTGGTTAATCTATGATGGTGCAAGAGCATGAGGAGGAGGTTTTAATAAATGATGAAACTCCCATTGAAAACAATAGCTTCAAGGTTGTCCATAGAAAAGCGAAGGGGGGGAAATCATGGCAAGAGACACATCAACAAGTTGAAGAAGAACATTGGCAATGGACGAGTTTGAGAAGGAAAAAAAGTCCAATCTTCTATAGCCATTGTGAAAATGGATCATCTATATCCAATGTGCCACCAAAACTTGATTTTTCTTCTTATGAGCTTGTAGAGGAGCCCACATTGGGATCCATGCCACTAAAAGCAATACCAAACAAAATAGAAGATATAGAGAAGACAAGACATATAGATGACCTTGAAAGTGTTGAGAAATTAGGTGCTCAATTCCACTCAAAAAGCACCGTGCATATTCCACAATTGGAATTGACCAAGATTAAAGAAATTGCATTGCAAGCCAAACTAGAGACTGGAAATTATATTTGTCAAGATTGTCAAGCAATAGTGGCAACCAATAGGGGTGAACTAGGGTTGCATAGAAGATATCCATGCTTACTTGTCTTTTGCATTTTCTTAAATCTTTTGTCTATTTTGAGTTTCCTTTTTTGTATTTTTGTTTTGAGAACTTTATACCCTCATCCTACTTACTAGACATTGCACTTGTAAATGAGCACAAAAGTTTCCTTGAATCAACCACAATAAGGTAGAGGGATACATAAATTTATCGTTGTTACAAAATGGGAGCCATTTGAAAAAGCTTTCTGAAAGTGTATGGTGATAATTATTGGTTTATGTTTCAATGAGGGGAAAAATTACTTATAACTTAGTTGCTACTACAAGTGTAGTTCCCTTGCAATTTTTGAGATCCATGCTTACTAAATGTGGACAATATTCTTTGAGGAGATTTTATCATTTTGGAATCAACCATGATGCTCCAAATCTTGGATATTGGTATCTATAATTTTCATTTTTCTAATATTTACCTTGTATAAAGATCCAAAAAATTTTAATAGGGATAAAGAAAAGGAACAAGATGTAAGTATAGTTGCAAATAATTGGACATAAGTGGCTATAAAACCAAACAAGAAGAAAAATTGTCAATGAAGTATCACAATGTTTGAAATAATTTGTAGTATTTCAATGGCTAAAGATTGTTATTGGAAATATGGTTGTTCAAACAAGTATAGTCTATAGTCTTCACAACAAATTTCCTATTTCATTAGTTTCTAATGAAACAAAATTCTTAAAAAGTTGGGTCTATTCACTCTACTCCTTTGCACATCTTAGTGGAATTGGTTGTCAATGGAGATCCATTTAACATTAAAAAAATTGCATTTATAGTATAAAAAAGTATTTTTTATTCTATAGTGTGTTGTTCATCACATATACCAAACCACCACTCAACTAACTATTGGTTTCCTACTCTCCTTCAAAATCTTAATTTTAGAGTTTCTAAACTATCAAAAAACAATTCCTCTGATAATATTGTTTGTTCCCTCTTTGTTGATTTTTTTGGCCACTAACAAGAACAAACAATTTTGGCCCTTTAGTCTTGGAAACAATTACCGTAACTTGACTACTATAATGTTATAATAAGTAGAACAAAGAATGACCTAAATAATTCCTTAACAAATTCCCACAATATCTCTACAAGTATTGAATGAACCCAAGATCAAGTTCAAAACAAGTTCAAGCATCTGGATTCTTTCTTGAATTAATTCCACAATCTTGGGCTCATTCAATACTTGTAGAGATAGGAATTTGTGAAGGAATTTATTTAGGTCATTTTTTGTTCCCTCTATAATAACGTTACTCAAATTCAAAACAAGTTCAAGTATCTAGATTCTTTCTTGAATTAAGTCCATAGGTGTTCAAAAAAGATGTTATGGCACATCAATAGAAAAATATGAACATATACTCTACAAGCTCAATAAGTAGTCAAGAAGAATTTCAAAAGCCAAAGTGACGAAGGATACCGATCACCTTGTGAGGCCAAAAATGAATCTCATATGGAAATGTACAAGTATACACCGCAAGTAACTTTTGCTTATTCTCTTTACATCCTCCACTACTAACGCAGGTTTCGCCATAAACTCCTTCAAGCTCCAACCAGTCCCAAATTTCATGTTCATGGATAATGGCAAGGCACTAACTAGTGTAGTCCTAAAATAATAAATCACAAAAAGAGACATTCCTCTAGTAGCAAAAATGTGTAAGAAAACTCATCACGGTTCAAGTAACAATGTTCTCATGTCTGTTGATTGTCGTAATCATCTAGTCTCAGGTAAGAATGTTTTCATGGTCTTGTAGAGACACCCAAAAATTCCAAGGACCCAAAGGCGCATCGGATGTTCAAGCAAATGTCCATCCCCTTCAATCCATATGTACCTGTGTCACCGAAGCAAGTTTTGAATATAAAACTTTGATAACCTTTTAACTTTTGCATATACGGTAGTATCCAACTAACACATTCATTGAATGCTTTGGAATGAACCATTTGTCGACAAAATTTTTAAAAATTCCACCATAATAATATGATCGATACTCAACAAACAAAAGTGCCAATTTAACATGTCCCTACCTCAATAAGGTAGCACCACTTCATTCAATTTTCAACTACTGTAGGATAAATTCCTTTAACCAATACGTATGTATTATCAAAGAAGCAATTCTAAAATATCTACCAAAAATTGTGAAGGCCAGGGTTTTGCATATGATATCGAATCAGCAATAATAATTGTAATACTGAGAACTTTACTCAACTACAATTTTGACTATCTCTACCTCAAAAGTTATGGGCACCCGAAATGCACACAAAGTTGTATTCGGACACTTCGATTTCGTAGTAAAACGAAACTACATAGTTTTCAAACTTGTCACAAATTTTGAAGAGTAATTAATCAACAGGAGTTGAAGGGGGCATTTGAAACAGCAAAGGGAAGTTGCAGCATTTCCTTTAAAGAACTAGACTATTCAAAGGATAGTCCAGTATTAATTATTCGTTTGATATGATTTCAACTTTAAAATTCCGTAAAATATTATCCAAGTTTTTCAAAAAATTACAGAAAGACTTAAAATATTTCCTCGTCTTCAGATAGCGAACGATTTTTATCAAAAGAAAAAATTTCTTAATGGAAAAGTGTCAATTTGGGTTTCGTTACCTTCCCATGATCACCGCCCAACGCAGCTTTTGGGGACGAAGCCGATCTGTCGACCCACAGTGTCGTAATACACTTGAAAGTTTTGTTGCTGCACGCTGCCGATGATAGTCACATCCGGAGACGACATCTGCCAGAGCCACACTCACAAATTAATGAGCAAACACTGAACAATTAAAAAGAAGTGAGGAATACCAAAATATAGGTTCTCCACTCAATTTGTAGACGCCAATTCATGGTACACGAGCTTGGAACCAAACTGCCAGTTTGGCTGTAAAAAACAAACATAACTCTTGTCTAGAACAAAACAAGGGCAAAACCCCACGAAGATGGAGAGCCTCCGTATAGCTTCTAGTGGCTCCCACTGGGAACAAGGCACCATGCTCTACACATGGCAGAGTACATTACAAGGTGAACCGAATGGGGTGTACTTTGCCATGTTCTCCTGTTGTGGAATTTTATTCAAAATCCCACAACAATGAATCAGAACGCCCTATACAGCTTCCAATGACCTTTTTGGACACACTATATACAGCTGAATACACTGCAAGGTGAACCACGTGCAATGCAGTTTGCCATAATCCTCCTGTGGAGAAATTTTGTCCAAAATCCCACAAGGGATTAAAACGCCCGATACAACTTCCAGTGGCCTCTATTGGACTCACTCCACATAGCTGAATACACTGCAAGGCGAACCATGTGCTGTGCATTTTGCCATACTCCCTGTTGTGGAACTTTGCCGAAAACAAGTCAAATTTGTCCAGTTGGTGTGTGTGTGTGGCTAGGCTTACCATAGAGAAGCAATAGGACTGGGAGCTCTCGAGGAAGATGAAGTAGTTGGACGGGGGCAGCACCATGTCGCCTCCTTGGAAGTGGAACGTCATGCCGGGGACGGAGGGCAGCTGACCTTGCGGGAACCCCCCAAAGCACAGATCCAGCCCACTAGTGTCATCGGTCTTGCGTGCGTAGGCCAGAGTAGAAGCGTTCATGGCCGCCAACACCTGCAGCACGGAATGCAATGTGGCAAGTTAATATAAAAAATGACAAAAAAGATTTGTGCAACTGTAGAAAACTTCCTTCTGGAGTACTCGGAATGTGCAAATACACAATAAGAACTTGAAGAAAACACTCTAATATTTTAATGGAAGCTGGTTTTGCTGGCAAGGATTGTAATGTGGCAAGTTAACTTAAAAAATTGAAAAAATCTTTGTGCAACTACCGGTATACAAAAAGAGCTTGAAGAAACAGACTCTTAGTTTTAATATAAGCTGGTTTCACTGGCAGGGATTGTAGTGTGGCAAGTTAATTTTTTTAAATGACAAAGAAGTGTACTACTGTGCAAAACTTACACTTGGACCCACTGGGGAATGTGCAACTGCACAATAAGAGCTTTAAAAAACAGACTCTTAATTTTAATGTAAGCTGATTTCACTGAAGAACCGGAGTTAGTTCTCTCTTTGCAACTGAACGAAACTTAAATCTAGAACGAGAGTAGAAAGGAGGAAATCTAGTAGATGTACTACGAAGCATACATCTAGTAACTCTAGAAGAAAAGGTAGGGGTAAAATAGCACCCCAAGAATGACACCAAATTTCGGTGTTGTTCCCTAGAGCTAAAAACAACTTTCCTTTACACTTAAGGCCAAGGCCTAAGAAAATCTAAAATTCTGAGCACTCTCAACGGTGAAGAGCTTAGAAATATCCTAGCTTCACCAACGAGAGGGCGCATAATTTATTTCTCTTGGCTTGACCCCAAATATAGAGACCAACCCTAGTGTTTGAAGGAAAGCTGAAGCACTTGTGCACCGCGTTAGAGCAGATGAAAACTTCAGTACAAGAAAATACACCTACACCCTAAAACCCTAAACCCTAAAACCAACAGATTTATGTGGTTCTTTTCGAATCAAGACGCTGAACCAACACAAATCTGTTATTAATTTCAGTCTGCATGCTCTTGTAGTGATAGCCAAAGTCATGAGCAGATTGATTTTAACCTCCACATTTGAGCAAATGTAAACTTTAATACAAGAAAATGCACCTACACCCTAAACTTCTGGAACCCTAAACCCTGAGATTCCTGTCGATTCTTTTCGAATCAATACGTCTGAGCCAACACTAATCTATCGTTAATTTCAGACTACATGTTCTTGCCAACGTCATGAGCGGATTGCTGGTTACCTCCCACTTGAGCAAATGAAAACTTCAGTACAGAATTTGCCCTAAACCCTAAACCCTAAGAGTTCCGTCGATTCTTTCCTAACCACGACGTCCGAACCAACACAAATCTGTTATCTATTTCAGACTGCAAGTTCTTGTAGTGATTGCCAACGAATGAGTGGATTAATTTTTACCTCCACAATTGAGCAAATGAAAACTTCAGCACATTTAAATGCACCTAAATCCTAAACCCTTGTAACCCTCATAGTGATTGCCCCCGTCATGAGCTCGCGGATTGATTGTTTTGTTACCTCCACATACGCCGGCTTGGCCAGTTGCGTGACCGTGGTCCCCGAGTCGAAGATGGTCCCTGCTCCGCCCACGGGGTCGATGTCAAACACAGCGGAGGAGATGTTGAGCAGTGTGTTCCCCACCGTGATCCCCATCAGCTGGACGAAGTAGAAGGTGGCTACCTTGGGGTTGGTGAGGAGCGGCAGGTACTTCACGTCCGGCAGGGTGGGCATGGCCGCATCGCCGAACAGGAGCGCACTTGTTTGTGTCGGAGAGGCCAGCCAGTCCACCAGGCAGTAGGAGAATTTGCCATTGAACACGGACTTCAATTGCGAGGGGAAAGACAACGGGCCTTGGCCTAAGCCTAGTATGCCGTCGGCACCGGCAAAGGAGCCCTCGTTGTCGTGACCGCACCCGAATGCAAAATTTGGCACCTGCAACAGCAGCAGCAACAACAAGGGTTTAGGGTTTAACCCCACATCACATCAAACTCGTGTCAGGGTCCAAATTAATAGAATGTTCACCATCGATTTGCAGTAGAGGTCAAGTGTAGAAGGTTGCATTCAGCTTGAAACATGCAACATCGTACAATTGACCTCTGAAGGGAATTATGGTGAATATTCCCTGCAAGTTTTGTGGACGGTAGACAATCTTTACCATTGATTTGCTTTAACGTGTCAATTGTTCACAGTTGCATTGAGGATGCTGTCAAACCTTCTATAAAATTATTAGATTATGCACCTCTGTTACACAAAACCTCTGACAGTCGCACATTCAATCTATTTCATAGTGAAAAAGTTGGCCCCTCAGGTGATGAGATTAAGGAGGTTTGAGTATACCCTGAATCCCTATGACAATACCCCACTCCACAGTCACCATCTCATTTGCAAGAATTTGTATGATAGGAAGTGAAATAGATGCCTTCGGTGGCAAATCCAGATACAATGATATCATGAAACCCAGAACTGAGCATTCGAATAGGAATAAAACCACAAGAATGCAAACCTGTTGCTTTTGGCCATTGATGCCATCCATGGTAATGGTATCATACACAAAGTCTCCAGTTGAAAGCGAGCCATCGCCATAGGAGTACCAATAGAGGCATGTTGTCTGGTTGCACATGGGGTATGGGAGGCCATTACACTGTTCACTGCCGCAGGGTAGCTGCCAAAATGTTAAAGCTAGCTTTCAGTGAACTGCATGTGAAATAAAATTCACGCAGTAATCATCCCTCTAAACCATCAACTCCACGTGCAATTTGCAAGAGATTTACATAATTAAGTGTGCACTTGATGTCAGGAGTGGTTTTAGCAAAGTGATTCTACACCAAAGGTGTACCAAACGTGCATATCCCTGAGATCCTCGCAAACACCTCGTTTTAAATGAGGTGTTATCAAACGAGAATTTCATCAAGGAGAGATCATTTATGCACATCATTTAGGAACTTTATAGACAATCTGTTGTACTAGATGACATGTGAAGTAGAATGCGTTGAAATAAGTGGATTCCAAGGGTAAAGGGCAAGAATCTCTTCCTAATGGAAACTACATACATAAATGTACCAGATGGAGGTGGAGCCATGTACCTTAGTAAAAGATGTTGAATTATTGGGAAGAAACAATGAATCATTTTGGGGGTAACATGTCCCACAGGGAGAGCACTGAACCCAGGTCAGATCGCTGCCAGTGTCCACAATGACCGAGAACACGCGCTCCGGGGTGCCCAATCTCACGGTTGCAAAGTACTCTCCCTTCGCTGCTGCTACAGGCGCAGTGAACCCCCCTGGAATGCATGCAAACATAGTCGTATTTCAGAGTGCCAACATTGTGATATTGATAGAGCTCCTCAAAACTAGGACTGATATTGATATGGATCTGAGGTTCCACAAAAGTGCCGATTTCTTGATTCAATTATGTCATTTTAACAAATGTGAAGATAAACAGAGAAACCCAAAGTGGTATACAACCTCCCATTTTGGAACTGCATAAGATTGATCTCCATATAGTGATAAACATTGATCCCCATGAATTTGGCTCTTGGAGATTCTCACAAAATTCTTTAAAATTCACTTTTCATTGGCAAAGAGTAATGGCCCAACTGCAAGTGTGTTTAACGATCAATGAAGAGGATATTCTACACCTATATTCTTGAAATAGGGAAGAACCCCTTAAAAGCTATTTAAGAATGTAATGTCGTACCCAAACAGAGTTCCTCACAAACCTATAATGAGCTCCCCAAAATCATAGTCTCACCCTCTAGCTTAATTTATAAACTGTACGAGAATGGTCCACGTTGTTGCCTTGTGATGAATCAACACTACTGAAAAAATGGGAAATGATCTCTCCACATCTCTGTAATGATCTCCCCCAAATCGCAATTCCTTATACATTGAAATGCTTGAAGAAATTGATTTGTACCTTCTATCGTCATTCTAACATTGGAGAATAATGGTCCAACTACAAGTTTGTTTGTGGTGAATGAGGAGGATACTCTAGTCATATATTCTTGGGCTTGAAAACGACCCTTGTAACACTATTCCAGAATGCTATGGTTTCTCCACACCTCTATAGTAATCTCCCAAAGACCAGCACTTGCTACCTTCATTCATACTTTGCACCATAACGGCCCAATGGCATGAATCGGGGGACATTCTGGGCTTATATTCTTGGGGTTGGAAAGGAAGCTCGTAACACTATTCAAGAATGCTGAAATCTCTCTCCAACCCAACAACGATTTCCCAAACAACACTCCTGGGCACCGACTTTAAAATGGTGAAAATAATATCCTTGACATAATCCACATGTTGAAGCACAAGGTCGGCTATCAGGAGGATATTTTGCGCTAATTTTTCACATTGCACCATATTGACCCATTGCTGATGACGCCGGGGATGATGCATTCTTAGGGTAGGAAAGCACCCTACTAACACTATTCAAAACTGCTTTGATCTCTCCACGTACACCTCAACACTAATCTCCCCCAAATCAAGCTCCCACTTACCCAAAAAATACGTGCAAACAATGCAAATAGTATCCTCTAAAAGTGAATTACAAAATCAAGAGCCCACAATTGCATAACTAACTTACCAGCCGTGGAGCTTCCCGGAGGAATGGCGTCCCCCACCGCCTTGGCCCCTCTGCCCGCCATCACCCTTGGCGCCTTGCGCACCTCCTGCGCTCGCAACGAGCTCCGATGCACTGCACATCGCAGCCTCTGGTGGTCGCTGTGAGCGTCGCCGCCATCGCCAGTTTTCCTCTGAAACTCACACGACACTTCCATCCGCTGCATCTCTACTTTCACGCCATAGCTCAACTGCTGCGTTTCCAATGTGCTAGTGCCTCGACTGTGGACGACATTGTTGTGAAGAGCAACTACCCGAGTAGGAGCTGAAAGAGAGTGCGATGATAAGCAGCAGAAAATTGCAGTCATCAGAAGAAATGCTTTGGCTTGTTGCATTACTGGATCATTTCGAACTTGGTGAAGACCCATCGGGAACGAAGGTAGCGGCGCACATCCAAGTTTGGGAAAGGCTCCCACATCCAAGTCAATCGGATCTAATTCAGTCGAATCGGATCGGATCGGATGGGAGCTTCGTCCTAGAGCTACATGGAGCTGCAACAAGGGTTTCAGTCTTTCAGGCGTTCAGCTACTCGGTTTGCAAGCAGTTGTGAACCAGAAGTTTGTTCCGTAATATCAATCACAAGGGATGACTAGGCTTTGTACTGTCCCTTTAAGCTCAATTCTCTAAAACTGCACATGTATCGAATGGTGCACTATTCCGCAGCCCGAATCAGCTGGTGTCAGTGAGAGTTGACGTTGTAGAGGTTCGAAGTTGGCCATGGCCGTGGAAAGAAGACAGATAAGTTAGGATGGAGGGGCACCTAGCCTGGGGTTCTGTTGACCACTAAACGCTGCAGGTGGCTAGCTATGGCAGTAGCCTTGACAGCAACCAAGCATAGTACGGATCCTAGAACCTCGCAGAGTTTTCTCGCAGGCAGGGTTTGGCAGTCAAGAAGTTCTCTTGCGCAGCCGGTCCATCGATTACGGAAGTTTCAATGAGCTCACAGATGGGTCTAGAAAAGGAGAAGCGAAGGTTGGCTAGCTAGCTGCTGCAGTAGTCTTCTTGCACTTTTACAACAAGACAGCGCTACAGTACGAGTCCTACTATGATAAAGGGACATGACCAATTAAGAACCTAGCCAGGCAGGGTAACGTAATTGAACAGCACTATCTTACTGCAAATCGGTACGTGATCCGTCCAGTCAATCGAGGAGTTGAATCAGATGCATGCCACCCCTCGATCAAGTAAATCCATGCCAATCTCTCTCCAGTCCCCCCCGGGATCAATTTTCCTAGTCAAATCGATCATGCCATGGCTAGCTGTTGTAGAAGTAGGAGAAGTAGAAGTAGCAGGAATTCATAATATCACCGTAGTAGTTCTCTCTGCATGTGTATGTATACCTTGCTAGCTTTCGCAGGAAGCAGCTATGGAAACTTGGAAACGCGTGGCGTGAGAGTACACTTGACACTACAGATAAAAGATAGATTCGGGGTGTCAGGGCAGGATTGGACCGCAATTTCTTGCTGCACATCACACTAAGTTACTGGAGCCATTTTTCTGTCAGACTGGACGCAAACGCAAACGCATGCTGGTGCTGGTGCTGGTGCTGGTGCTGCGACAGTTGGGTGAGATGAGATCGAGGAGAGCTGCATGCAAACTGCAAACTGCAAATTGCAAACCCAAGTGTTAAGTTAAAGCTTAATTACGTTAAGGTAGTAGCTGCAGATGCGTAAACTGAAACTGAAACAAGCAGCTGAAGGAAGTTACATATAAGTTAGCGGAAGTGATGAGTACCGTAATGGAGGGATGAATGAATGCTACAGTAGCTAGCTAAGGTCGTCTAGTAAGCAAGTGTGTTGTCTGTCTGCGTGGCATACGATCGAGGCGGCTGTGGAAGTGATCTGTAATTATGAGATCTTGCAGTACATTTTGTCTTCTGTGGGACGCTCAGTCTGCGGCCAACAAGTGCAATGCGTCTGACAGAAAAAAGATGCAAAGCTGCTGCAGCTGCTGCAACAACAGCCGGGGGAGAAAGAGAGAGCTGGACAGAGAAGCCGGGCGAAGTTAACTTAGCTGGCATGCACGGGAAGGAATGTTGGAGGGCGGGGGAAGATAAGGTAAGGTAAAGCAGACCATCACAGGCAAAATGACTGGTTTGCGCTGGGCTGTTAGCATTTTTGAAAAAATATTGAATTTTTCCCAGACAAAGACG
Source organism: Straminergon stramineum (assembly GCA_963920665.1). NCBI lineage: Eukaryota > Viridiplantae > Streptophyta > Bryopsida > Hypnales > Calliergonaceae > Straminergon > Straminergon stramineum. The sequence continues at coordinate 3,262,651 of OY987266.1, forward strand.
AATGTGAGAAATGGGGAGGGGAATTGACATTTTATTTTTTTGACAAAGTATGAATTTGTTATGATTTTTTGAAGTATACTGCCCCATTGGTCCAAAACAATCTACACACTCCCCCCAAACCAACTAAAAGTGTATCCATAGTGGTCATCTTACTCACCTAAAGTTATGTGTGCACTTGGTGTCAAGGATGATGTTTGTAATGTGAATCTAGTCCAGAAGTAGGTCTAAATTCGTTCCCAAGACCCTCGAAAACAACTTTTTTTTAAACACCAAGTGCACACATTCAAAGTCTATAAGGTATATTATAGACTTTGAATTTTGAAAGGACTTGTTAGTGCTGCAAAATAGAGGCAAAGCATCTCGAGTCGACTTCAAAATTTTAACCCCTCCAAATGAACTTCTAACTTTCGAAAGTTATAATTAGAACTTGAAATTTTTATCAATGAAAGCATTCAAAAGAACTTTGCATAGGTACAAGAAAATTTAACCCCTAAAGGACCAAACAATGTTTTTTGGCAACATAGTGATTTTGGGCAGCTCACTACCAATGCAATTTTTTTTTTTTCTTTGAAATTTTCACACAATATGTGCCCGAGGAGTAGCTTTAAGACCCAACAATTTTGATAACTTTTGAATATATAGTTAAAAAGTTATTGTATGATATGTTGTTTTCATTGCTCGACGGGCAACCCAGGCATCAAAAAAAACTTCTTTAAAAATCACTTTTTCTTAAAATAAAAATTTGAAATTGATTTTCCTGATTTTTATATATACGGAAAGCTTTGAATCATTCCATTTTGATTTATGAGATGAAAGTTATGAAGAGTTTTAGTTGTGTGTAGTTTGTGGGTAGTAATGGAATCTCTACTCTAAAATAAACTTTGAAGACCTTTATTTCACTCAACTTTTCATATTTTTGGAAAAAAAATAAAAACATGAGGTGTAGATTGTTTATTACAACAATTTAACCATTGGGATTGGAATTTTTCAATTCCATAAATAAATTATTAACAATTTAGTATTTTGAATCATTCTCTACTTCTTTCAATTTACTATTTTTTTCCTATATGTTGTACAATTCCAAATGATCTAAAAATTTTCAAGCATGTAGACAACACGACTTGAAGAATGAATCCAAAGAATTACAACCATTTTGGACATTTTTTCATAATGATCTGACCTTGTGGAGTGCATCTGCCCGGATTTTTGCAGGGCCAAAAAATGGCTTTTTGTCATTTCAAATGATAATATCTTGCAATCCAAACAGTGGAAATTTCTGAAATTTTTTCCACATCTTCTCAAACCAGATTAATATAAGATCCTACGGTTACATTTTTCCAAAAATGTATTTTTTCTAAAATTTGGTACTTGTACTAGAGATGACAATTTTGGAGTATTTTTGGTGAAAACATAGTCAAATACCTTTAGGGGTTAAAGTTCGACTTTGGACAATGAAAATCAACCACTTCAAAGTTAGACAAAAGACAAAAAAATATTATAGAGGAGTTGGCAAATCACAGTTCCCTACAGCATTTTACACCCCCATGTTTAGCCTATAGCATTCTTACCATCTCTCCTTTTAGAATGGATGACTCCAATCTGACTAACTTAACCCTTTAGTGCCCGGTTGACCAATTTTTGGTCGATTTGGGGACTTTTTGTTTGCTATTGTTCACAAAACCTTTAATTTCAAAAAACCTAGTGAACAATGCAATTAGAGTATCTTCATACACTCCAAACAAAACCAATTTCAAGAGAGTGCGTGCAAAAATGCATTAGCTGTGCTTATCCAAACTTAAATGTCTTGAGCCTTCACAAGTGAAATATCATAAAGAAATACATATTTAATGTAGGGATGACTACTTATATGTGTGAAAGAACTAGTTGGAAGGTTATTGATTGATTTTTGGAGCATTTACTAAAATTTATGTCCAATTGTGGTAGATCGTATGTAGCACTAGTGTTAAAGGTTGTTTACAACATATCAATCTTTGAAGATTATTTACAAGTATGTGCACCGTTGGATCACTTTCATTTTTTGTTTAGTTCAAGTATGTACCTTATAGAACCAATTGAGAGAATCCGATCTAAGATTTCATCCTTAGAGTGGTCACAAAATTTTACCTTGTTAAAATTGTATTAAAAAATTGTGCTTGCCTCCCAAATCAACCACGGTCACTAAAGGGTTAAACCCAATGTTGATCACCTATGAGTTTCTTCTTAGTGTTGCCAACCTTTCAAATTCTCAATGGAAGATTCTCCTATGACCTCACCTTCAAGTAGAATTTATAGAGCCCAACAATAACAAAGCATTGTGCCTCTTGGAATTGATTGTAGGAAATTGTCGGGTATATTGAGAGTTCTTGAATAACTTTAAGGTATGTGTAAATAGTGAGTGTTTTTCAATGATGTTCCATACAATTGTAGGACTACTTTTCTCATATTATGCATTGTATGTAAGGTAAAACAACCCATTGCGGTCAGAATTAGGAGTTTGTACTCATACCATTGCTGAAATTTTTTCATTTTTTTCCCACATAAACACAAGTGTGAGAAACAGTGAGAGCATTTGAAATTATATTTTTTTGACAAACTATGAATTTGCTATGAATTTTTGAAGTGTTCAGCCCATCATGGCCTATAAGAGTCTGTAGACTACCCCAGAACCAACAAAATCTGTATCCATCATGCTCATCTTACACACCTAAAGCAGTCACAATAATTTTTAATGTGAAAGGCCTAAAAAAGTCACTTCCTACAATGAAATTACACTAAAAAGTTAGAAGTTCCTAATGCAGTCACTAATCACTCCATTACTGTCAGGTAAGACATTGATTGTGGTCCAAATCTCATTTACTAATAAAACCCATGATGGGGTCTGAAAAAAACCACAATGGGGTGACTTCCTAGGTGACCGCTATGGGTCATTTGACCACAATGAGCTGTTTTACCTTAAGTCCCACAGATATTAAAATTGTTAACAGTTGTTGCCAGGAGTTCTTCATATTTATTCAAGGTCATTTCAAGTGCAGCACCCCGCAGTGACCTGTAATAACTTGGAAGGAAGTTGCAAGAGCAGGTCTCCTTCAGTATCAGGATTGTATCTCAGGAGATTTCTTGTAAACTCATGCATGTTGCATTGCTGCAGACTGAAACTCTTACTCTTGCAGCAGTGACTCAACCGCCAACTCTTGAAGTCCCTGAAAAATAGAAAAGGAGACAATGACTCCAGACACACATAATAGCCTACCGCAAAAGGATGGAAGCATGGTCTTTGGCCTGCAGACCTCCATGGGAAGAGGCCCTTGTCCTACTCTAGGTGCTGCAAAATGGGGGCTCCTACAAGCCGTTGGTACTTTAAAAATGTCCATCAGATCGCAAATTCGCAATGAAATGCATTAGATTTTTTTTTCTCAATCTTAGGTGCCCCCTATAAAAGGAACCTTGTACATCATAGATAAATAAATTTTCATTCTATGCTAGTGTGTCTTGTGCCGTTTCTACAGTATGATAACATAAAAGTAAAATTTATTCTCTAATTTTTTTAATTCATAAAAACTTCAAAAAACAATATCGTGTTGGTCCAAATGCTACAAAACAACATCCATGCACTCCTCCTCAAAAAGGGCTTTCTAACAGTACCAAGAACATAACTAGAGGATAGATGGTCCAAAAGATCTCACCATAGCAAACAAAACAAAACAAATAACCTCATTTAAGATATAGACTAGTACGAGTGTGTCATGTACCATTGCCTCAACTAAAATAAAGGTAAAAGGAATTTTCTAATAATCTTAATTCATAAAAACTTTGAAATTCAATAACTTTCCCACCATAGGTCCAAATGCCACGAAACAAGCCCATGCACCTCCTCCTTGCCGAGGGCTTTAATATGATGTTACCAAAAACACAACCAAGGGATGCACAGTCCATGAGATTTCACCGTAACAAACAAACAAACACCCTATTGTAACTTGAAGTATGGATGTCTTGTACTCTTAGTACAACCAAAAGATAAGTAAAAATAATTTTCTAATTTTTTAAGTTATAAAAACTTTGAAATCTAATATTTTTTTTTATGTGAATCAGAACACCAAGAAACAAAGTCTATTCATCCCTCCTCATAGAGAGCTTTCCGACTGTAATAAGAATCTGATGGAAAGACATAACTTACAGTTTTAGAGATTTCATGGTAAGAAACAAAACAAAATCAACATCATAATTTAAGGTTTAGATACTCTATTCAAATAATAGAATGATTTCAAATATAATCAAACCTCTAAAGATAGTTCTCTAACTATATTTTACTAGAAACTACTTCAAAAGTGTCATTTCTATTGTGTAGAGAAAGAATAATATTTAAAAAATATATTACATCATTTGAAGGACAACAATTTTAATGCTTAAATTATAATCCTCAAATTTGTTGATAGAAATTACACTAAATTTAAAGATCTCAAAAGCAACTGAATTAATTTTCAAACTATTTAATATAGTTTTTAGAATTACAAGGATTGTATTTTCTATATTCATATTACTTTAGGATTTTCTTTCATTTTTATATTTGATATTCAGAACTTTAGATCAATTTTTGAATTTTAAAATGCATATTTTTCACTTTTTTGTAAATGTGCATTTTATTCAAATTATGAAGTTGGAGCTATCTTGATGTTTTTTATGAAGCTCTTGAATGAGCTATCACAAATTAGATGTGGCAAAAAATGGTAAATTTGATAGTGTATATTTTGGCACTATAAGATAGAGAGAATTTGGTTTGGAAAAACTTATGATTTTTGTCTGCAACTAAAACCAATCTATGAAATGAAGGGCTACAATAGCATAAGCGATAAGATGTACCATTTCAAATAGGATTATTGCATTGTACAGTGTATGAAATAGTATATCATAATTAAACTATACCAAACCCTCAAATGTATTTCAAAATTTTGGAAAGCTAATACAATATTATATGATGTTTCCAAATTTCAAGCCACAAAAATTGTTGTTCATAATCTATAGTATATTGAAGTTGACACTCTCAAATTCAGTGGTAGTTGTACACCTTTGTACTTCAAATAATGTTTTGGTCTCATAAAAGCTCCATATATGTTTTTAGATATCTTTTTAAAAAGATAGTTTTATCATTAACATCCTCCCAAACTCTTAGATTAAAAACTAAAAACTCCATTCACTAATCTTTGTCAAAGTTTAAGCCCTTAGATTCTACAACAACTTTATACCCTCTTATTTCCAACCAATAACTTTCACATCTTAGTTCCAAATAAGATTTTATTAACTTCATATAAAGCTATTAATTTTAAAGACAATTCACTTGAATCTTGAAACCAAAAACATTCTAATTAAACTTCTACAAGCCTACAAAAAAATTTCCCTCTAATTTTGTTGACAATTGACCATTCTTCACTTCCTTGCCTCAATCATAACTTTCCCTTACCAACTCTAAATGAAGTGAGTCATATATTTTTGTATTCAAATAGGAAGAAGAACATCTTTACAAAATTTCGTTACGATCCAAAACATATACAAATGGCTCTTATTCCTCAAACATTTGTCTCCAAATATACTACTCCCTCCATTTGGAAATAGTGTATCCATTCTCAGTGCAATCAACACTAAGAATGGATACACTATTTCCAAACGGAGGGAGTATGAGGAAAAGGAAGAAAAAGAATTTGCCTTCATCCTACTTCAAAGGAGACACCTCAACCCACATCTTGGCCATGACAAAAAATTCAATAACTAAGATTTTGGGCTACATGGTTGAGTTATAGCTACCATCAATGTTTGGAATGACAGTGATGGAGTGATTAGTGACTAAGGGAGGCAACCCATTTCCAACCACTTAAGTGTTTACACCTATCTAGAAGGTGAGTTTCTTGGAGGGGAAATCTTCTAGTAGGTAGAAATCCACCTAGGAAGGTTTCCATAATTTTCCAGATTTTTATTTTTCAAAATATAATTACTATGAATTTTTGAGTGGAAGATTATGTTCTTCCCACCCTTGTCATGTAAACCTTCGTGTTTCCCACAAAGGCTGGTTGCAAAATCCACCAAGGATTGAAAGTGTTGTAAAACAATCACAATGTGGCACAATTGCATGGAAAACTGTGTTGTAATTAATCATTGTCATCTCCTCCTATGCGTAAAGAGATCACTCTATATTGCCAAAAGGGGGCGGTGATCAAGAATGGGTTGCCTCCCTTACAAAATAAACTTTTACCTTCTGAGTGTAAATTCATCACATGAAGTGCCTTTTTTAGGCTTTCATGTTGTGTCCATGTTAGGAAATATTGTGAACATTTTATTGAATGTTTGCATTTGGTGTTAAAGAATATTGTTACTGCTTAGGAACAAATTTAAACCTATTTCTGGACTAGATTCACATTGCAAACATCATCCCTAACACCAAGTGCAAACACACCTTTTTTTAACCCCTAAATGCCCGAGGCTTGTTTGGAGCTTCTTGAAATTTGCTCTAAATTGAACAAAAAGTCAACATTTTAGTAAGTTAGACCAATTTCTTTTGAATTGTAATTGTACAAATTCAAACTAGACATGTTAGAGATCGCATAAGAAAAGAAAACATAACAATATCACTTATAGATTGAAAGATTATAATGTTTGATCATGAAGGTGTAAAAATTGTGAAAATTTTTCAATTCACTTTTTGCATGTCAACTCTAAAAAGTTGGTCACTAAAAAAATTTGAGGTTATAGGGCCTAACATGCACAAACCCATTCAATTTACGGTTTTTCAAAATCTATTCTACAATTTTTTTAAATGAATTTCTAATGCAATTTTTCCTCCAAGATCTAGTGTATTTGAGGCTCATTTTCAAGAGCCCTCAACACTTCGGGAAGTCAAGATTGCAATGGGCATCCTTGCACAAAATCTTCAATAGAAAAATCATAATCCTTTATTTTTCAGATCAACTTTTTAATCCTAAAACTAGACTTCAAAAAGAATTCTCCAAAAATATAAACTATTAATAATAGCAATTTAGTTGGATTTTACTTAACTTCAAAGTTTTTGAAACACCAAAATCTCGTGTCTTGGGCATTTAGGGGTTAAAGGTTGTACGGCGCTGTTGCCAATGCCAGTAATTCTCCAATTCAGTGTTGGTTGTGCCTGACATCTCATGATAAACTCACTCAAATCATCACAATATGGAGGCCTGAGACTGATGGACAGGGTCTCTTTTCCTGTTGAAAAGGATATTTATTTAGTCCGAAGTCACGACATAAATGCGTGTGGTAAAAGCACCAACTTCAAGGTACACGATCTGAGTTCAGACTTGCCAGTGTCTAAGTTGTACTAATTTAAAGTCTCTGTCTGTACTAATTTCACTTCAAATAACTTAGTTTGAAATGGAGGACGCTAAATCCTGCAAACGAAGTGGGCCCCGTAGGGGCCAGATTTACCATGGGGAAAACGCAGGAATTTTTTATTTTTTGCACATTATTTTTTTTGCAAATTCCGAATTGATATTTGCAATCAGAGACCCCAATTTTGCTGTGTGAGGTCTAGAACATACCCTAGGCACGGCTCAAAATAGGAGGCAGGTTTTACTTTTACCCCCCAAGTAACACACAAAATGCCCCTGCGGGGCCCACTTTGTTTGCAGGATTTAGTGTCCTCCGTTTGAAATTCAGGGTTATTTTTTTCATTTTTTGTAAAGTACCAAAGTGGCAATATTAGATGTCCTAGTGGTGCTCCAAATTTCAACATTCATCCACATATTGGATTAAAAATATCACATTAGCACATAGCACATAGTATCCATAATTCTATTTTCATCCACAATCTTGCGATTTCATCCAAGATTTTATTTGAATTTGAATTTTTTTGGCAATTTCATTTAAGATTGTCCTATTTATGTTCTATGAGCTTGGTGTGGGGCCTATCATTTCGGTATAAATTGATGACAAATTGAAAGAAAAAAACATTGGTTTGATTCAATTGCATATTTGCATCTTGTAACTTGAATTTCAAGCGAATTAAGGTAGACCAACCTATTACCACCTTGATTCGCAATCTGAGTATATTAGGACCATCTCCATGAGGGACACATATTTTTTCGAGGTGTGCGCATATTTCACGAATCAAATTCAAGTGGAATTATAATTTTTCGATAAAAATTGTAATTTCTATGAATTTTTCAAGTGGTCTGCCCTAAATTACAAAACCGCCACTAGACTAGAGTCATAAATGTTCTATCCTAAACCTATAACTGCCATTACATTTATCTATTAACACCACAGTATCCACCAATCAAAGGCTGACACGTTACCCAAGTTGGAATTAATGCACTGAAATTGTCATAATAGTGAGTGGATTTGGATGAGTTTTATAGTGGAGATGGGGCCAAAACTAGAGTGGCAGTAATAGGAAGTTGGCAGAAATGGGCTAGTCTACCTTATGCTTGATGTAAGATTGTCAACCAAACACTAAATTTTACATATCAATTGAAATGCATGGAATTATGCTACGTACTATTGTCGTATAGGTTTTGATCAATTTTTTGACATGTTTGTCTAAAGGCAAGAAAGGTGACTACACCTGAAATGGGACACTCCTAAAAATCAACCCCTATTTTTGAAGGGAAACTCAATAGAGAGGGTGCCGAAAATGGTGTGCATTATCAGGACAATTATAGGTTGTAGTTAAGAGACATTTTGAGAACTACAAAGCTCTATTTATAGCATTGTGGAGGTGGCAACCTCACAAGTGGTTGTTTTTTTGGTAAACTTTTTGTTGTTTTAACTTCTTCTCTATGTCATGTTTCAATACTACTAGTGTGATTTTTTGATGTGCATCAGATGCATTTGGGCATCACCATTACAAAAAAATTTGAGCTCTATAAGAATCCATTTCATTTTCATTTTTGGCCCCTGCATGTGCAAATACAAAACAAAGAAATTTTTAATTTACTTTTTAAATATTTTATTTGGAATAATAATAATAATAATAATAATTTCAAATGAAGAATCTAACGTAGCACTAGTAGTGCCCCATCAGATCCCTTAATTTTTTTTTAATTTAAAGTTTTTCTTCGTCGTAATTGCATTGCTGCAATGCAAACTCACAGCCTCTTGTAGGCCTAAAATATTTTCTAATGCTATATGATACTTTTAGCACCCTACACCTTGCATCTTTGAAAATTTATAACTAATTCACAATGTGTCTACAAATTATGGAACCACTTGCATTTTGATTCATAGTCCTTCACTAATGTGCAAAAATTGCTGTTCATTTTCTAGAGCATATTGACCATGCCACATAACTTATTTGTGTCCTTTTAGGTGTAATTACCATTAGAGCATCCTCATTTTGACCTTTATTCACACTCAACAACAGTATGTTGCCTTTGGACAAGAAAAATGCAATCCTAGTGTGGTCGTTATTGTACTCATTACCTTCACATGCTCTTCAAAGTGAAACCCTTGCACAACACATTCAAGCTCTTTGTTGTGCCCTTGACCCTGCTCAATATTTCAATAGTCAAAGTAATCATGGCAATGACTAACCCTTGAACGTCGGGTTGGTGACCATGGAAATCAAGCATTTTGGAACCATGTGACATCATCCACTTTAAAAAAATAAAAAATATTCATTGGGAGTCAAACTACTATAGAAGATCTCCCCTTTCCACCCCTAATTCCGAGGATGAATAATTCCAATTATGTCCTATAGAGGAGAATTCCTTGATGTTCATTGGACAAAAAACATCTGCCGCGTTGTTTAGGGGCTAAGCTTAGCTCTCACACTCTAGGAGTAAGCAACAAATCATGATTAGGCCCCTTAGCTCCAACAACTCTTGCACTCACATAAGTAATTGCTTGGTTGGTTCTCCCTTTCATCCTTGCCGTTGCGCATCCCCCCGAGTTTCCTTTCCCTTTCATCCTTGCCATTTGGCGGCACTTTCTTTCCTTGCTCCTACCTTCGGGCGTGTACTTGCCTTCGGGTGTTTTCATTTCAGTGAAAGTTCCACCCTCAAATGGATTTCTCTCACTCATATAAGCAATTATTTTATTTTATTCTTTTGCAATGAATTCTTGTAACATTTGTGTGTTGACCCCTAAGTGCCCAACTAACCATATATGGTTGATTTGGAATTTCAAGCTTGCTTTGGTATGGGCAATTAAATTCCTTTGACCATTTAAAAAAAATTATAGACAATTTTGAACAATTGCAAGGTGGATTGTGTAATGAGTTTGATTGCTCTTCATTTGAACTTAAAGTTTTTTGGAAGTGCATTTTAGTGTGCTAACACAATTTTTAGTCAATCATGTCACCTCTAATCCCAATAAACTCTTATAATCAAATTTCTGAAACATTGTGGGGAAGGGCAATATACATTTTCTATTTTTAGTATATTGCCCTTACAACTCTTGTACAAATTTGCACTCAAAATTGGTGTGCACACCAATTTAACAAGCTCTTTAAAAATCTATATGATTAGATTTTGAAGAAAAAACAACAATTGACTTCATTGGGGATAACTATAAGCCCGTGCTCTTTTTTTATAGTCAAAACACACTTGAAAAGGCTTACAATAGGCATTTACGAGTTAAAACAAAACAAAAAAGCAATTGTTTTGCCTAGTAAATTAACCCTTAAATGCCGACGTGGATGTTTGGTGTCCGATGGATGACAAGGAATTTTCCTATGTAGGACAAAAGTGCAACTATTCATCCTCGGAATTAGCGGAGGAAAGGGAAAATCTTCTACAGTAGGTTGAACTCCAATGAATATTTTTATTTTTTTTAAAGTAGATGATGTCACACGGTTCCAAAAGCCATGATTTCCAAAGTCACCAGTCCGTCCTTTAAGGGTTAAAGTAGATTTTGTGATGGCCTCTGTGGGTTGAGGTGCAACAACAGCAACCTTCCCATTAACTTCCCATTGGAATTGGGTGCAAACTTTAGTCTTCGTTTCAATTAGCAATCTGTGTTGACCAGTACTCTATGTACATTTTCATTCTTGTTGTTGATTGGCTTTTGTTATCACCATAGATTGAATTTGTTGTCTATTGTGTGATTCCCATGAGCAGCATTGTTGGAAGACAAAGATTGTAATGAATGTATCATGAGGAAAAAACTTAGAAAAAACTCAAAAGAAGAAAAGGAATCTCAATCCTTGTGCTCATCCACAAATTTTTGCAGCATTCTTGAACATGAAGGAAATTAGTTAATCACTATTAGAAAATTAAGTTTTTCTGTTGATTTGGTCATGCTGATTTGGTTCACTTTCCTATTGATTTTTGTCCAAATCAACATAAAAGTGAACCAAATCAATGGAACCAAATCAATAAGAAAGATTGAATTTTCTACTAGTCAAAGTGCATTTTGTGCACAATGTTAACCACTAAATGCCCAAGGCCTGTTTGGAGCTTCTTGAATTTTGCTCTAAATTGAACAAAAAGTCAACATTTTTATAAGTTGTACCAATTTCTTTTGAATTGTAATTGTACAAATTCAAACTAGACATGTTAGAGATCACATAGGAAAAGAAAACATAACAATATCACTTACAAATTGAAAGATTATAATGTTTGATCATGAGGGTGTAAAAACTATGAAAATTTTTCAATTCACTTTTTGCATGTCAACTCTAAAAAGTTGGTCACTAAAAAAAATATGAAGTTATAGGACCTAGCATGCACAACCCCAATCAATTTATGGTTTTTCAAAATCTATTCTACAATTTTTTTTAAATGAATTTCTAATGTGATTTTCCCTCCAAGATCTAGTGTATTTGAGGCTCATTTCCAAGAGCCCTCAACACTACAGGAAGTCAAGATTGCAATGGGCGTCCTTGCACAAAATCTTCAATAGAAAAATCATAATCCTTTATTTTCAAGATCAACTTTTTGATCCTAAAACTAAACTTCAAAAAGAGTTCTCCAAAATATGAACTAATAATAATAGCAATTTGGTTGGGTTTTACTTAACTTCAAAGTTTTTGAAACACTAAAATCTGGTGCCTTTGGACATTTAGGGGTTAAAGTTGAAGATTGCATGTTCAAGAATGTTATACAATCAATGCAAAGCTTCCTTCGCTTTGATCAATGACCCACATAAGAAGACAATAATATTTTTTATATGTATATAAATTATCTACATATGCTTGGATTGGGACCACAGTGATTGGACTTTGGAAAAGAGAGCTCTTCTTAGAGTATCTCCACCAGAGCACAAAATATTGCCCCAGCAAGAGGTTTACTAAACCCAGCTGATTTCTTCCATCCCACGAGTTGGAGAACTTGTTAATTCCTCAACGTAGGTCACAACAAAATTTGGTTGCCATACTAAAAGCTACAATGCCTTTTATATTTGACTTGTGCCATAGTACAGATAGAAAGAAGGTTTTGGTGACTTTGGTCCCATTTTCAATCAAGGAGTGGGCATCAAGTCCTATAGTGTAATCAATGGGGATTGATATTTTGCTACACTAAATAGGGGTATTAAGGGGACCAAAAAATTAAAGGGACTTACTATGAAAAATTGTAGATGTTTGAAGCATGATGTACATCCCCTGGACACTTCAATAACTACTGATGTACAATAAAGGTAGATATTTATATAATGTGGAATGTTGATTAATTAGTATGGGTCCCCATAATACCCCTATTCAGTGTACATTGAATAACCCATTAGCATAGTTGTAGCTATGAGCTCAGAAAGTGACCAATCCTGAGTATAGGCCCCTACTCCTTATGGAATCATTGTAATATGTGAAGTTTTTTTTGTTTTTTTTGAATTACTATGACTTGCTGCTCGAGCTCCCTGCCCTCCAATATCATGGGCTTATCAACCTAACTTATCACAACTCCAACCTTGAAGTTTGAATTTTCATTATGTGTTGGCAGGCGGGGACGCAATACACAAGTGGACCCACTTCTGTTGCTTTGGGACACGCCAAAGTTTTGAAAATTGACACCATTTCACTGTGTCCTGCCAAAGATGCCTCTCAACCAGTGGTTTTTTTTTTGGTTTTCAGACAAATGGTTATGTGGCCTTCCTTTCAAGAAGGTTCTGCATTCCTTGGCTCCTTCATTATGGGGATTTGAATTGAATGAGGCCAATTATGAGTATACAATTTTGAATATCTAATTTTTGTATGCAATATTTGTATGTATTGGCTCTGCATGATGGATAAAATGAGGTTTTGGAAACATTGTGGCAACAATGTGCAAGGCGATGATGATAGTCTGGCATTTTTTAACACATTTACCCCCTTTTTTTTCTATAGGTTTGAAGCTGCCCATTTTTTTTTGAGGCAATTGGGCATTTAATTGCCTAAAAAAAAACCCTGCTCTCAACCACAACTAATAACTTAAGGCAGCCTTTATCTTACACTCCTGAACCTAAAGACACGCCGAAAGTTTGCAACTACTGAAATCCTCAGGAGGCACATAGAAGTTCACATGTAACTTAAGCTTCAATTCAAACAGATTTCCTTCCAAGGAGGCATGCTTCATGCTTCCTTGCTTCTTGCATTGGGAATCTCAATGTTGTCAATAGAAACTACAGAGATATAATCCATGGATGAGGATCTGTTGCAGCAGAAGTATTTTGCAGGACGGACAGCCAAATCTGTCCTTGGGAAGAGGGGATATTTGGTTCCATGTGACCCAAAAACACAAATGATTCAAAAGAGAACTTGAATGTGCTCAAAAAAGAAAAAAAGAATAAAAGCAAAAACAAAAACAACAAGGTGCTGTGCAGCAAGAGAGGCTGTTAGCAAGTAGCAACTGAAGTTGGCAAGCTTTTGAAAGCCTGAAGGAAGTTAGAGATCATGATTGGTCTCCACTCTGCACAAGAGGCTTGAAGTGACGAGGACCTGCAATCAATGGCAGAATTTGCAACTTAAATAGTTGAATGTGAAGGGCCACGGACTGCCTGGGTTTGATTGCAGTGTGTGGTATGATTGAGCACTCTTTTGTATCCTCACATAATGTATTGCAATTAACCCCTAAATAACACACAGCGGACATTTTTTGTCCAACAAATGACAACAAGGAATTTTCATTTGTAGGATAGAAGTGCAACTACGGTGGGTACCCCCAAAATCACCATGTGCCTAAAAGCATCATCTACAGCAGGTGAACATTCCTAAATTCAGTTATGTACCTATTTGCATAGAGCACTTTTAGAATCAGACTTTGATTGTGAATAACTTTTGCATATAATATCCAAATGAGGTGTTCTTTGGTGCATTGGAACCTCCTTTCTCTTGCCAACAAGGAAATATAAACATCTGATCAGCCCAATATTAGTAACAATGCACAGTAACAACTTTTGGCGCTTTTGGGTGTATCTACCTTATTCATCCTTGGAATTAGGGGTGGGAGATCTTCTACAGTAGTTTGACTCCCAATGAATATTTTTTATTTTTAAAAAAAGGTGGATGATGTCATGTGGTTTCAAAGGGGATGATTTTCAATATTACTAGCTTGGCATTCAAGGGTTAATCAAATTTTTTTTGAATTTGGATAAAGGAATAGTGTGTATGTTTCATTGCAGGAAGAAAAGAAGACTTGTTGTTGATGGAAGAGGAAGTAACACACTATATATGGATTAAGAATGGAGAGACATTCTTTGCCAAAGTTGACATAAGTAGAATACTAATCTTTGATAGTAGGGTCACACACAACACAAGCACAACAATTTGTAAGTTGAAAAGAATATAATGGGACTATTGAAATGGTGGATTCACATAATGATACATGTCCAATGACTCATTCTAGAGGATTCCTTTGTTGAAAATTTATTGTGCCTTCTATAAACATTTAGATAATGTTGATAATGATCAAGTACTCATACCTTTGTCTAGTGTGAACAAGACAAGGATATAAACTACATTTTCTTATTGTTCATTTAGAAATACATGTATTCACTTGTACTCAAGGTATTCTTAAGACGCTTGAATTCACATTCCCATTCAAATTAGAATGAACAAATTAACATGTTTTTGAGTAGTTGTGAATTCACCTTTTGTCAAAATCAAGATAAAATGGAGCAAATTTGAGTGCAAAGAATTTTCTAGAAGCATGTACTTCATATTTAACTTGAGTATGATGAGCTTTCATACATCCATATGAACATTTGTACATACATGACATGGTTGAATTTGATAATGAATAGTGAACATATGTTTGAAGGCCCCCCACCTTGAAATGCAAAAGGACTCACTTGTGTACAATTGTAAGGTGGATACATCCAAATTGATACTTCCTAACTTTTGCATATGATATCCAAATGTCGCATTCTTTGGTGCGTTGGAGCCTCCTTTCACTTGCCATCAAGGATACTAATTACATCAAAATTTGACCAGTCCAATAATAGTAGATATGCAGATTTTGGGGGGGGGGGGGGGATACACCTTACTCAATTATAGTAATACATAATGCAAAGTACACATCCACACCTGCAATTTGCACCTGGAGCCCCCCTTCTGCCTACCTGCCAACCTTGGACTAACTAATGTGAACATGGAATGGCCCACCGCCATGAAGATGAGAGTAAGTTTTTTTGTTTATTTAAAAAGGACAGTGACCATTAAAAAACAATGAAGGAAAACATCAGTCTGGCGAAGATGAGTAAGTTACGTTAAGTTACGTTATGTTAGGGGCAGTTCCGTATTTTGCATCAAAGAGTACCCGCCAGCAGATGGAGCCCTCTGGTGCAATCATCATTATCTGCAAACTCACTCATCAATTAATATAAAGTCATCCCTGTCGTATACGCAGCCCCGGCCTCTCTCCGATCGAGCAATATTATATTATTTTATTTTTGAAAGGATAGAGCAATATTTGAATGACACACTTGTGTGTTGGTTGTGTGCCTCCCTACTCATAATATATTCATGGAAATGTAAGTTACACCTCAATGGGGCTCGGTTCTCATTAGGTGTGATAAATACGTTATGGATGGACCCAGAGGATATTTTCCCCTCGCCGGCTTTTGGACATGCATTAGGAGCTTCATAATTTCAATAGGAGGAGACATTGAGGATCATTTCCCCATGGTACCTGTGCTTCATTCGTTGTTTTTGTTTTGTTTGTTTGTTTGGAACAAACAAAATGGAATTTCATTGCAACAGGGGAGCAAAATACAAGCTTGGCAAACACAATTGGCATGGGAGGATGAGAAAAAAAAGCCAACAAAAACACAACAAAACCGACCGCCCCCCGACCCCCAATGAAGGGAGAAGATGACAACAACCCGAAGGTGAAGCCCACTGAGGAGGTCAGCCACAACGGCCAAAACACTCACCTGGACACATTATTTCCAGGAGTTTAGCTTCCCCCAAAAGGCAATCAGCTCTGAACTGTGGTCGCTTTGAAACACTCCTATCCTATCCTAGTGCATTCTCTCTTAGAGCCTCTACAATGCATATAGTAGAACCACCCATTACCAACCACTTAAACATTCTGCGCATGATCTAGAGCAGCAGAAGGCAATGTAAGTTTTCTACCCTATAGAAAAATAGAGATCATGGGGATTGTACATTTTTTTTGGTAATTTTCTGTCTGGATTTGAAATTACTATGAATTTTAGTAGTCAAAAGTTGATATGGACCCATCCCTAACACATAGTAAGAGTCTTCCATTACTGTTCATTCAAAGATTACTTTGGCTTTCAAAACCAAGCGAATGTGTCAAGACATTGATGGTTGGAAACCAAGACTTGATGGTTAGAAATTAGTCACTTCTCTATTGAATTTCCTAGTACTTGTAGATTGGCCATGGGGCCTAGTTGGTAATAGGTGGTTCTACCATACTTAGCACAAAAGCCTTGTAACGGCAAATGGTAGGCTATTTCATGAGGCCCATATAATGCCAATTTTTTCTTTGGAAAAATTGACCCTACACAAAGCTGGCAATCCAAATGTCAAATGGACTTTTTTGTATTATTAAAAAAAAAAAGAATCTACATTAAAAAAAGACTTTCATTGAAACAAGGGAAGGTTGAATTGATTAGCATACATACCAATGCTTGAAAAGTGTTGACAATAATGACTATTCCTACAATAGACAACTCATGGACCCTTCATATTTTGCAAATTAGCTGGTCTCAAGTGGTCATAGACCAAGGCCATGGAATTGGAGGCTCCAATAATAGTTGCAACTTTAATTATAATTTTTTTGTACTTGGCAGAGTGTTGGTACCATGTTTGTTATAGGGAGCATTGCCGAGAGTATGTTGGCCTGTGCATGAGTCAAGAATGATGGAAAGCTATGGTGATCTCTCTAAATGCATAAACCCCACTTAGTGCATGGTCCCAACACCATACACTAATAAAGGTTCTACCTATACTTCTTTCTTTGTAATACTTGCTATACGAAATAGTGAAATTAGATTGCTTGATACTAATTTTTTGACATTTGACACTACATCAATATTTACTATTACTCTACAAGAATGCACTATTTTTGAAGTGGGCACTGTTGTATTTTTGACTCATGAACTTTCATGTGTACAAATGGAAATATATGTAGAAGTTGTTGACTTTGATGGCTTGTAAAGTAATTTTCTTGGGGAAGGCAACCTAATAACTAATGGACCCTAATTTCACTATTTAGTATAGAATTGTTGAATGCAATGTTAGCACCTTGATATTTGCTGCATTTTAAAAAGTGCAAATTATGCATATTTTCCTACGTATTTGCACCAATAGGAATTGTCAACATCCAGGAAACGGGCCTATTTCATATGGGAATGGCATTGATTTTGAACAAGGAAAGAACCTGGGAATGAAGATATGAAGTTCGTGCTGAGAATTAATCACATAAGGTAGGAATACCATAAGTAGTGCCAGGTCCATAAGCAGTTACAATTTCATTTCAAGGCATAAATGATGTATATTGTAACTGCTAATTAATAAGGACCTGGCACTGTTTTTGGTAGGAAGAAGGTGATTTAAATCACATATTCCAAAGACTCTACTGTGGGCTGGTATTTTCAGGAGAAAAGAATAGCTGTGTCCAGTTAAGTAACTAACAATCCTAACTTACAAATTGCAGAGCATGATTTGCATTGATGCTTTGAATAGGATTCCACTCAGACACTCCACTTTCAAAGATTTTTCACTTCACCATCTGAGGACGCAGCTGAGATAACAAAACCCTAATCAAAGTAAATAAAATCTAAAGATTGGTTGTAGAAAAGATGTGTATGTGGCCGTGATTGGAGAGTCCTCATTTGAGATTATGCTAGTAAACTCAAATTTGAAGCTTAGTTAGCACCTCTAGAAGTGTAAATTCTGTGTTGCTTGCTTGCCAAGCAGAGCATGTGATATTTTCACTACCAAGCTTCAGATTTGTAATTCCTCGTTCTTAGTGAGTAACACCTCATTTAATCCCAAAACGCCTCAAAGTCCATATTTTGGACGACGATGAGCTAGCATGCTTCAAGGGACGGTGATGTTTGTCCCAAAAGCTAATCATAGAATTTAAAGCAATTCTTGGATTTTTCAAAAACAAAACTTCTTTAGTAATCAGCCTGATGAAATTGAGGGAACAAAATATATCTGTACAAGATGTAAACAAAAGTATGCAAAAATTCAGTATGGATTAGGGCATTTAAAGGTTAATTTCTTTTGTCAGGTTTTGTGTTCCTTGAAGCAAGTCAAGGACGCTGGTTTTATGGGATACTGCAATCAGATTGAACTTCTACTGCAACAACGCTCTGCTGCATGTGATTAATTTGGGATGAAAGCTTTGTGTAGAATTCCTTCTGAATCTCAGCTGGTCGAAATGGGAATGGTTAGACGGTATGAGAAGTGTATGTGAGGCACAAATTCAATGTCATGTAAACAATCTTTTGTTTGGTCAAGGATATTTCTTAACCCAATGTATATGTATACCACGGTACAGTACATAGTGTCTTGTTGCTTGCTTCAAAGATATCATTTAAATCGTAGTCAAATGAGGGTTATTTTCAAAATGGACATTGAAATCCACAATTTTCCACAGTGATCGACAGCATCGAAGAGGAAAGCTTGATCCCATCATCAGCCCTGTCAATCTCATTCCTTTCAAATTCTTTAGCCAAATTCCACGTACGTTCGTAGGTCTTACATAACTACACGACTTGTCCCTGGAATGGCGTTCGAGAATTGTGCGAATGACTGGCCGATCAACGGCATCAAAATCCGAGTGCAGTATGAGTAATAAGGTCATCTGCTTCGTGGTTTTTTCACAGATTCTAACTACGATAACGAGAAAATTCATTGAGAACAGTGTTTTCGAAATCGAGTAATTTTCAGCCGGTCCCTGTTGTAAACATTCAATTCTCCGGTTACAATTTGGAACGGATTTTAGATAAATATTCGACTCATGTTGCTTCGTATTTCTTCGAAATAACCACGAGAAAATTAATGTCCTCAAATGATTAGGGTTTGATTAATTCACACAGCAGGTTCGATCGATCAACGTATTTCCATGCTGAAGCAAACGATCGAAGGTCGAAACTGTAGCAAACAGCTTACATGCTTGCAGAGCACGTCGACATATATTTCGTTAAAACTGCATCAAATCCGAATGCGAGGATATTACATTTGATACATGGATTTTCAAATTACTACGTACGGTGCATACAGGAAAATTCGATCGGGAACAGTGCATTCAGAATTAAATTGAAATAATGGATTACTTTTCAATGTACGTCGCCCGGTTCTTGTCGTAAACATTCTCCGGTTACAATGTGTAACAGAGAGTTAATTAAAATTGTTCGCCTCACCTTGATTCGTAATTCTTCACCGATAACGGAGAGCAAAAATATTCTCAAATTATTAGGCTTTGCATGATTAATTCACCGTGTCGATCGAGAATGGCATACTCAACCAATATATTTCCATGGTTACGCTAAACGATCGAAATTGGAGGAGCGAACAGCTTACATTCCGATGCAAGCCGAACACGTCGATCGACGAATCAATATATCGTTACACCTCCGCCTTGGACACATCCGGCGCGTCGTCGTCGTCGTCGTCTTCATCGTCACTATCTGGCGTGTGCTCCAAATCCGGGTAATCATTCATGGCCCGCGACATGCTGAAGTCATTCATCTTCGACGCCGCCTCATCCTCTTCGTCTTCGTCAATCCAGTGGTTCCAATCGGCCTTCACAAACGGGGGCGCCTTGCCCTCCTTCTGCAGCAACCTCTCCCACCACCCCTTCTCCTCCTTCTCGATGACGCAAACGGTGTGGCGGCGGCCCTCGTTGATCTTGCTCGTGTCCACCTTCACCCGGCCATACAGCTGAAGCTCCGTCTCGTACTTGGCGTCCTTGGACGTGGCCGTGAACGTGAACCGACCGTCGGGCTCCAACTGCACTTGCGCATTCTTGGCGTCCGGAAGCTCCACGGTGAGGAACACCTTGTCGGAGCGCTGCGCCCACAGAATTTCAGGGTGACGAGAACTCATATCGAAAAGCAATCGAAAGCAGAAGAAGCGGAAATTGCGCAACTGTGGTCGAGAAGCTTCAAAAGCTCGACAACAGCGCTCGTGCTAAGCAGACTCGACAACCGTTGCAGCCCTCACACCAGCAGAAAGACAGAGATGGAGACGAAGCTTCTGAGAATCCCCTTAATCACAATTCTTTCATCTTTCCGGATGAATCCTTTCTTTTCTTTCTGTCTTCATCGTTTCTTTCATCTTTCCGGATGAATCCTTTCTTTTCTTTCTGTCTTCATCGTTTCTTTCATCTTTCCGGATGAATTCTTTCTTTTCTTTCTGGCTCCATCGTTTCTTTCATCTTTTTCTGGATGCACTGTTTCATATCTTTCCGGCTCGATTGTTTCTATTATCTTCTTTGAAGTGAAAATAATGTGCATTCATTTGGTGACCCTGATTTGCTACAACCACTATAATTTTTGTATTTTAGTTAAATTTTGAAGGGGTTTCTTTTCTTTAATCAATGTCTCGATTTAACCCCTAAAGGTATTTGACTATGTTTTCACTAATAACGCTCCAAAACTGTCATCTCTAGTACAAGTACCAAATTTTAGAAAAAATACGTTTTTGGACAAATGTAACCGTAGGATCTTGTAGTACGCTGGTTTGGAAAGATATGGAAAAAGTTTCAGAAGTATCCACCGTTTGGATTGCAAGATATTAACATTTGAAGTGACAAAAAGCCATTTTTTGGTGCTGCAAAAATCCGGGCAGATGCACTTCACAAGGCCATATCATTATGAAAAAATGTCCAAAATGGTTGTAACTCTTTGGATTCATTCTTCAAGTCATGTTGGCTACGTGCTTGAAAAATTTTAGATCATTTGGAATTGTACAAAATATGGGAAAAAAATAGTAAGTTGAAAGAAGTAGAGAATGATTCAAAATATTAAATTGTTAAGAATTTATTTATGGAATTGAAAAATGCCAATCCCAATGGTTAAATCGTTGTAATAAAAAATCTGCACCTCCCGATTCTATTTTTTTTTCCAAAAATATTAAAAATTGAGTTAAATAAAGGTCTTCAAAGTTTATTTTAGAGTAGAGATTCCATTACTACCCACAAAGTACCCACAACTAAAACTCTTCATAACTTTCATCTCACAAATCAAAATGGAATGATTCTAAGCTTTCCATGTACATATAAATCAGGAAAATCAATTTCAAATTTTTATTTTAAAAAAAAAGTGATTCTTAAAGAAGTTTTTTTTGCTGCCCGGGCTGCCCGTTGAGCAATGAAAACAACATATCATACAATAACTTTTTAACCATGTATTCAAAAGTTATGAAAATTGTTGTGTCTTAAAGCTACTCCTCGGGCACATTTTGTGTGAAAATTTCAAAGAAAAAAAAAAATTCCATTCATAGTGAGCTGCCCGAAATTGCTTTGTTGCCAAAAAACACCATTTGGTCCTTTTGGGGTTAAACTTTCTCGCACATATTTAAAGTAAACCCATAATTTTGAATGAGCTTCCAATGATAGAAACTTCAAGTTATATTAGATGAGATTTGGGGAAATCTGGGGGCTGTTTCAAGCATGTTTCCCATGTTGTTCCTATAGTAGTGAGGACATGGTTGATAGCAGTCAACCGTCATAAATACTTCCCCCCCCCCTAAAATTTAAAAAAAAAGCTGAAATTTAAAAAAAAATCTAACGTGGTCACCTCCCAACAACATTAGTGCGTTGCGGTAGTGCAATTCACTGAGTTTCCCACTACCAAGAACTTGCAATCTTGTAATGGGGCCAAATCTCTTCTAATGTTACAAAGCAACAAAGTGATAGAGTTACACTTGGTGGTGAAATTATATTAGCCCTATTGAGGATGTCCTTACGTCTTATGTTATAGGCCCCTATTTATCTATAATTTATTTGAAAAGTAATCAAATATAGGAAGATGGATGAGAGTTACAAAAGCTATGGAATAACATTTGTTATTGCATTTGTATTTTTACATGAAAATCACATACCAACATATCCAATCTATATGCATATGTGCATATCGTATAAGGTACATGTATATCCTATCTATATGAAAAATAGACTAGATATGGGGCAATTACTAGTTCATTCTTGGGGGGGGGGATAGTAAGGATTAACCTTTCAACTTGGAAGGATGCATACCTATAATGACTTCAAAAAATGAATCTATGTCTTGTCGAGTTTTACTTTGTGCCCTATACGTTCAAAATGAGTGAACAAAATTCAAATGAACAAATATGAATGTTGTAGTATCATGTCTATATTACAATCCCATAGTTGCTATTATGTGAGTCTAGAATTATGAGCACATGAGCACAAATGAATTTAGAAAATAAGGAAAAATAATAATCTTAAAAAATAATCATAATCAACTATTAGAAATTAGAAATTAATGAATTAAAATCATACAACAATTATAAATATTTAATTTAAAATTAATATTAGATTTTTTTTGAATTATTCACTCAAAATTTTATTGATAAATATTGGTTAGTGCAATAGTATATACAACACTGTGTATGTGATCTATAGATGTAAAGTCATGCCAAACTCTTGTTTATGTGGTGTCTCTTTCAATACTTGTTTAACCCCTAAGCGCTTTGATGTCCATTTTTTGAACGATGAATAGATTGAAACTCAAGTTTCATCCTCCTAATACTTGGATGAAAGTTATTCTAATTTGTAGAGATACTTTATCAAGTTGTTGTACTATCTAAGGGTTGGATTTGGTGTTACGAGAGTACATATTTTTTCAAAATTACAAATGTGCAAGTATGTTAAGTGGTCAAATTGCATTGACTTTAATTCAAAATTAGATTTGCCAAAATGAGGTCATAGATTTGAAGAACACAAAAATTTCAAAAAATCACTATGTGAAGAGAACCTCATTTCAAATCCATTCCAACAAATTTTCCTCAAAAAAAGATAATATTTTGCTTGAAATCAAATTTAAAAGGAATTTTAAAATTTCTATTTTAAAATTTATAAAAAAAGAGATTAGTGATAGCATTGGTGAATCTAATTGTACAGATGGAATCTAAAAATCAAAATCTACAACTTTTGTTTGTATATCAATTCCAAAATATGCTTCCAAATAGCACTTTACAATGATTTTTCTCAAATTGCCAATTCCAAAGGTGAATTTGGATGTATAGGGATTAAGAATATATTTGAATTCTTACATTGAATTCCTTATTGAATCCTTGCTAAATTTTTAGGAATGTCAATAAAGCATGGCTTTCTCTACTTAAATTTTTTTGGAATGCCAACAAGGCATATATGTTGCATGCAATCTAAACAGAGCAAGTTGGTTTCTTCCTAAACAAAGGCTATAATCCTATTTTTACAAAAAGAAGGGATCAAATACCAATGAACACCTTAAATGATGCAAATTTGTATTTGATTATTTAGTTTTGCAAACTTAAGGTGGGACCGAAATTGGAGTCTATTGAAGAAGTCAACCCAACTTGATTAGATTGCACACTAATATATAATTTTTTATTACTACAAATAATAATTTTTACACTATTCTTTGTTTTTATTGGCAATTTGAGAAGAAATTTCAAACTAATTGAGCACTTTTCTTGATCACCAATTTATTTTCACCTTCTACAATAAATTTATTAAAAGTAATTTTGTCTATTCTAATAGGAGTTCTAACATCGATAGACATTATAAACTCTTGTGTTGTAATAATACAATACTAAAACTTTTATATGATTTGAAAAAAAATTAGCTTGGAAATGATTGATGACAACCTAGCAATGAAGTTGGTTTAAGGTTATACATAAAGTACACAAAACACTTTCAATTAATTAAAGATTCACATCAAGGACAAAAACACATGGAAGGTGTAGAGGAATAAATTGATAATGCAAGAGATAATTACCATTATTGCAAGTTTTTAGAATTTATTCAATGTTAGGTTATTATAATTTGGAAATATTTAGATTCAATTTTTCAATTTTTATTCATACCACATCCCCCCAAATGCTAAGGTGCATGTAAATCCTCTTTCAATAGCAATAAGATTTAGCAAAAAATAGATCATCTAATAATAAAACATATCTACATGCTTTTATGATGCTTTGTGGGTATAATCATTGTATGTATCATGATTGTGTGATATATTTATTGTATTATATTTTGTATTGTATTATGTTTCAATACAAAAGTAGTCAACCTTGAAGAAACTTACAATTAACTTCTAGTCCCTTCAGCTTTTTCATTCAAAATTGTTTTGAAGTCTTATTTTTGGATTTTTTGTGTCAACATCTTTGTTAATATTGGTCTTTAATCCCTAAAGTCCCATATACCCCCTCAAGATACACTTGATGGTTTGGGCAAGTTCATATAATTTTAATTTCAGAAATTATTTTTTGAATTTTTTTCAAGATAAGAAAATAGATTAATATTTTGGAAATAGATTTTTTTTTTAAATTCATCGATTCCTAGGAGCTAGAATCATGTGACACAAAATTCAATATAGTCAAAAGCTTATAACAAAAAAATCCCCCAAAATTGAAATAATTTTTTAAATATATTTTTTATAGATTATATTATGTTTGACATGACAAACTTTAATTCATTCTATTTGATTTATTGATGTGAAAGTTATGGAGCATCTTATTTTATGGGCAATTACAACATCTTCTTAAGAATTGAAAGTAACATATTGGATCTACTTTTGGTTAATTATATATTATATAACCCACCTATGCTCAGAAAGACATATTGTCTAGTGAGTGTTGCTTCATTAGCTATGTAAGATAAAACATTTAATTGAATCATCCAAATGAGTTTTTGAACATGGCTCCAATCATTGAACTTTACATATTTTTGTTGGATCTTGCTAGTTGTCAAATAGAATTTCAAGACTATTTTAGAATGCATTTTTTGAACACCTTGTAATTAACCTTAGGCTCTCATGAATAGAAGCTTTTTGTTGAAACAATCACTTGTAGGAATACATCTTACAAATAGATTACATTTAGGTGAAGTTACTTTAGCCTTCATATTCAAAATTATGAACAAAGTATTTTATCACTACAAGAGAAAGGGATGTTTTATGTATAGTCCTAGTAATATAATCTCTTAAGTAATGACCTATAAGGAATCTTTTGAGTAAAATTTTATTGAAAATTTTACTTAAAAGACTCCTTATAGGTCATTACTTAAAAGACTACACTACTAGGACTATACTTAAAAGACTATACTACTAGGACTATACTTAAAACACCCCTTTCTCTTGTAGTGTTAGAACAACGTTTTGTCTAGATAGCTTCTCATTCATCCCAAGTGGTGCTATAATAATTTTGAAAATATAACCTTTTCTTACAGTGAATGTGATGTGTTCAAAATGAATAATATATGTGTATAAGGAAAAACATAAGGAATAATCTACAAAGTTTTTAGAAATGATCTTACCATCCAAAGTGAGTTAAATCTTTGTTTGAGCTTCTCCCTTCTTTCTTTTTTAGATTCTATTATGTTAAGTGTACATCGTTACAGTCCACCATCATGAGTTCAATCATTTTGGATGGCGACATAATCGTGTGTACACTTTTTGGTCCAAATCTTGGAAGCCTTCTTCAATTTATTATTCATTCAATTATGACAAATTAAACAAATACAATGTTTTTTGTGTACAAGGAGTTGGGGCATTATTGCAAGTGGTGCAATGATTGTAGTTTACTACTAAGTAGATTGACTAGTTTGCTTTGTAGACATTGATTTGTTGAAAATTTATAAAAAAATTTGCACACTTAGAAAAATTTGAGAAATAGGAAGAACAATATTTTTAATTGAATTTTGGCATAGTATGAATTTTTGAAGTGTGCTACCCAATTGACCCAATAGAGTCCCTTGACTACCCCCAAACCAATAAAAAGTGTATCCATGATGATTATCTTACTCACCCAACGTATAGTAGTCACACAATGTTTTGAAACATGGCAACAACATGAAGGCCCCCCAAAAGTCACTTCTTGTAATGAATTTAAGGTAGAAGCACCAACTATCAACCACGTCCAATATCCAACTTGTAGGGTGTGCTATTTCCGACCTTAGGCTAAAATTCAAGATTGGTATGTTTTTTTTATCCTTTTCAAGCTTGGGACTAATAAGGTTATGACATATGTCTCGAAGTAGTGAGCATAATTGAATGATTGGAATTGGAAGACTCTAAACATTGGCTACACTAGTGAAATGCACTTTTTGGCTCCCAAAATTCACAGTAATTTCAATTTTGGGAATAAAATTCTGAAAATTTTCCTCACCCCATATTTCCTATCTTCCTACATGGGAAAAAATTCCACCACCTCAAACTTCGCATGATCTGCTTCAAAATTGCTTAAATGATCGACTACTGGTGCTTCTACCTCAACTTACACTCAAAAGGTGGAAATTCTGGTCCGAGATGACCCTAAACTACTGGATGATGGTGGAAAGGTACCCAAACCGAATGGAGTGGTTGCGGGTTCGATACCTAGCTGTGACAGGTCAGTTTCTCTAGTGTGAAATCAGTCTTTCTTCCTGACAGAAACCCTTGCAGTGTGTTCTTCAACACACTTGTGTCAAAAAAAAAAAAAAGGTGGAAATTCTTGTTGTAGTCACTAATCACTCCATCAACATCATCCCAGACATTAACATGGTCTTAGTTATGACCAGTAACTGACCACTGACTACTGCAGCCTGCAGCCCACAGCTCGTTCATTGAAAAAAGTCTGTCATGGGTTGGAGCAAGACTTCCATGGGTTACCTTGATGGAGGATTCCCAACACGGCCTCACGGGTGGGTTTGCCTGCGATGGGCTGATTAACCTTCGTTCTCTCGCAGTATAAGTTACATGTGTTGTTTTCTGGGTTGAGAGCTGCGGGGATTGAGAGAATCGACCATTAGGGTAATCGGATCGGAGGAGCTTGGATTTGTTTCAGCAATCTGCATTTATGTGCGCAATGTCAAAGAATTAGTGCACAATCCGTAAATGTTAGGGTTTGAAGCTCATTTGCAAACCCGTTTCAGTTTTACCTGTTTCGTCTCCAGGCGGAAGTGATCAGGAGCTCGTTTTTATTGCCAAGTGAGAAGGAGAGCTTTTGCGAGCTGCTGTGAGCCCGTGACGTTTGCTTGCACCGATTTTGCTCGAGCTCGGGCGTTGTTGCATCATCTGCAGGAGTCTAATCTCTAGGTACGGCAGAAATCGCTTCTTCTTTTTATGCTTTTTGTGCTTTTTTTTTACTGGGTTTAGTGATGATCTTTGGCTTGAGCAGATGTCGAGTTTTTAGCCATGGAGGACTTTTCGTCTTCTTTCTGTGTTTATCAATGTTCCTTTGACGTGATTAGATGTGGTGAAGCTATGCTTTAGGGTGTTCTTTGAAGACCCTCACAAATCACGTACATATACTCAACTGGAGCAGCACCCGGATCGAAATTGAGAGCAATGATGATCCCAGGTTTCATCAACCCGGTGACGAATACGACGACTCTAGAAAGAGCAGTTCCATTTCATGATGACATGGACAGGCTATTTGGGGAATGGAGTGCTGTTGGGGAACGTGCACTATGGTTTGGCTCGACGCTGTCTGGCATCGTGCTTTGTAAGCTCGTACGTTTCTTTCATTATTAAGTAGGTAGATTTTTCAGTATCATTTCAATCTTTTAGTCTTTCTCGTTTAATGCCGAGGAGCTCTCGATTTACATGGATTTGCTTGTTTCTTGGTCCGCAGCACTCCGCTGTAGTCACTCGGGACTTTTGCAAGATTTAAGAGTTCAGTAATTTCCAAAGATAAAAGTGATCGAAGTTACATTGCGACACTTGTCAGGGTTTGTGTAGCCTTTCGTACCTAATTTTTATTTCGGCTTGTGGATTCTTTCAGGTTTACGATGTTTCAAAAGCACTATGCCCAATCGTATTCCCAGGGTACAACAAACTCACAAAATCGGAGAAAGTAGAATGGAACAATAGGTGTGCCCTTCTTTCCGTCTATACAAACTAATCTTGTTTAAAATGTTTTAAATCAAACTGTACATGACCAAAATTTGTAGCTATGTGTATTCAGATCTGTTTCAATCGGGGCCAGTCCAGTTTTGCTTTAGCCAACTGTGTTCCTTGAAACTGAAATCTCTTCACTATTCTATTTATGTTGCTAAACTTTCCTCTGAAACAGTTTGGGTGAAAATTTGACGTCAAAAGAGAAACATCCTCAAACTCAACTTCAAGGCTGATTCATGCATCCTTGTTAATTCCAGAACTTGAGCATTAACTCGAAACAGTAGACCAATAGTTTGTGATCTTTACATTTTCGTCGATTCTGGGTGAGTAAAAACCTCAGATCAATAGCATAAATTTCGTGGTGAGAATATGTCTTTAATAGGTGTTTCATTCTCCTTTTGGATTTGGATCTTAGAAGCATGATTATAATCAGCCTGGATGAAGTAAGGAATGGCACCGGTCTATTTCCTTCGAGAATCGCATGTTCTGCGTCTATCTCAAATCCTTCCAGGAAGCCTTAGTTAGGTGACCTTATGAATTCTTTACGAAAGATATGAGTTGGCAAGTAATCCAAAGACTCATGGTGATGCACGGAATGTACAGCGTACCAGCAATAGTCTCTACATAATATTTACAGAACACGTGCATTCGTTTCTTTTCTTCTGCTATTAAATTTATCAGCATGTGGTTTTCTTTCTTTGGATTAAATTGCATCACCAGGTGGTTCTTATTCTTTCAAAATCACTTCACTTCTCAAGATTGGCTAACAGTGAAGATTATTGGTTGTGCATTAGGAGCGTTTAATATTATAATCCATTTCGACAAGCTTTCACAGACTTTAATGTCCTTTCAGTATCCCTTGCAAGACCTCTCTGATCGTCCTATATTTGTGTATTGGCAGGTCTTTCTCAACAGCCCATGCTTTGGTATCATCTGCCATCGCATTTTACGTGTTGTATATCAGCGAAGTATTTCTAGATTCTGCTCCGTATGGTCCTGTTATTTTCCGGAGCTCGATCCTCTCTCAAATCGGCCTTGGGGTAGGGTGTCCGTTATCTTGCTTGTAACACATTCTTAACTTCCAAGGTTATGATTTATGCTGGGAGATGCTGCTATCTGTCACATGAAACTTTCTTTATGCCACTTGCTATTGGGCTGCTGTTTTCTGAGGGTTTTGTTGTTGTTGTGGTTTGCGTTTGCAGTTTTCTTGTGGATATTTTATCGTGGACATAACAATGATACTTGCATTTTATCCGACTTTAGGAGGCTATGAGTTTGTGAGTCTTTCCTACCTTATCTCATTCATTTTACTTAATTTTCTGAGAAAGAACATTAACATAATCTGCATAGGATTTTGAGAGACTCTGTTATTTGTTTGAGCCATTTTTATCCAGCTTTTGATTTTTTTTAGGTTGTGGAAAATGATGGTTGTGCCTAACATTCTTTTTGCTTCTCTTTCTCATGGATGTTCTGTGGTTGCCAGATCATTCATCATTTGGTGTCAATGATATCTTTGATTTTAGCCGTGCATTGTGGACATGCTCACTTGTACATGTACATTGTTCTTCTGTCGGAGTTAACTACACCTTTCATCAATTTGCGCTGGTACATACTCCCACCTCTCCTAGTCATTTTTGTAGGATTGATCACTCCCTTCACCTGTCAATTGTGACAGGCTATACGAGCATCCCACTGGATGAGCACAGCTGTGTTGTGTGTTGGTAGTTCTCCTTATTATTTTGATTTTATCATATTGGAATTTCCCCTGACGTATTTTACAGAAGCCTCGACGCATCGTTAATCAATTTTAACGATGGCAGGTACTTGAACGTGCTGGGTCTCAAAGATACTGATGCTTACACCTACAATGGAGCAATTATTGCCCTTTTGTGGCTGGTATGTAGTATGTACTCTGTCTCCACTTCAATTGATCCTCAAAAAGTCTTTGTAATGCTGGAAATTAGAACAATCATATTTTAAGACTCGGTGCAATTCTTTATGTGATGATCAAAATGATTTTCTCGTCATCTGGGAAGTGTTTCATATGCTTTTGGGGAGGGGAAGTTTGATGGTTGCAACTTTTGAGGTTTGTTGACGTTTGCAGATAGTTCGTGTGATCAATTTCCTATATTGTTACTATCATCTTTACACTCATTTTGACCAGGTGAGAAACTTGTGTATGTGGGTACCATTTTAATCGATTTTCAATCTTTATGTCTGCAATCTCATGACATTACGTAGCGCACTTTTTGGAAGCCTACTCATTTGAAAACCCGTTAGCACTTGAAGCATCCATTGAATAATGAGTTAATGCTGCTCAGTCAAAGGCTCAGATTATTGCGCACAAGAGTGCATCCCTATTATGTAATCTCGAATGCTACTATATCTGACGGTTTAGTGCAGTTCAAAAGATTTATATCCTTCAATTCATTGCTGGAAATTCTGATTCTGTTGAGGTTTTCAAAGTACAGAAGTTGACGCGGCGTGCATCTATTTATTGATTTTCGTTTCTTGTTCTTAACAGGCGAAGCTCCTTCACACAGTTGGATTTACGTTCCTGCTATTTGCACCTACAAGCTTGGGGGCGATGAATTTCTTCTGGTTCTACCAAATAACGAGTGTAATATATAAGTCTTTGTCCCGCAAACGCGCTCCTTAGATTTTTCTACTGAATATTTCCAAAATTCGCTAAACCCTCTCCCATCAAGACCAGTTTCCTGTAGTCTGATCTGCACGGATTATCATACTGCAATCAACAGTGATCAGTAACCTGAAAGGCTGACAAACTCCGAGTAACTCTTTTTGAGTTGACTAGTGCTTCTATCTTGAAATGATTTCGAGAAAAACAGAAGGCTTCACAGGTTGTTCATTCTCTAATGTGTGCGCCTCTGATTACCTGTAACAGTTCATCGGATCCATAATCGAACTTATCCTATAGCAATGAGTATAGATAGGTAGCATTTGTATTTGGTAGGTGTGTTTGGTAAATAAAAGTAGAAATGAACTATCCCATTTTGGATGGTGACATACACTTTTTGTGCACTTTTTCATCCAAATTTTGGAAGCCTTCTTCAATTTATCATTCATTTAATTCTTGCAAACTAAGCAATTACCATTTTTTTGTGTGCAAGGAGCCTGGCGTTGTTGCAAATGGTACAATTGTAGTCCACTAGTAGTTCTTTCATAGTGCAATTGTAGCCAAGAATCTTACAAATTGCCTATTGTGCCATTCAAAGAAATTTGCATAATATAGAAGACAATTGGCATTCTTTTTGTCTTGTGTACTTATCATTCAATTCTTATGCAATCCCAATGAAGCACACCAAATTTCAGTTTCAAAGACCAAAATTGTATTTTTGTTTCATTTAATATTCAAGGTTTTACATGATAATTGCCTGAAAATTTTTGGTAATGAATTTTTTAAATCGATTGCATAGATAAGCAAGAAGCATCCCCATGCACATCTTTCCTTGAACAAGCATGTCCAAAAAAGTTTCAAAATTCCCTCTATAGAGATTTCAATGTTGAGGTGCAAATGCCCAAATTTTATAAGATAGATATTTCTATATTTTAACTAGATTTTGGCAAAGTAATTGTCTCATCATGCTCAAATGTACAAAACTAATTACCGTGTGAAGGTCAAATAACAAATTATATGGCTATTTTTCAAAATTTGGGCATTGTCCCTACAACATTTAAATTTATGTTGAGAGAATTTGGAACTTTCAGAGAGATGCTTGTTGACAAATGTCCATATGGATGTTTCCTACACATCTATGCAATCAAAGTAAAAAAAAACGTTCACCACTATTTTTCAACCAATTATCACATAAAATTATGAATATTATATAAATGAAAACAATTCACCAAAAATGAAGTTTTGTTTTTCTGAAACTGAAATTTGGTATGCTTGATTGGGATTATATAAGAATTGAATGTTAATTATGCAAGAAAAAAAATGTCAATTGTATTCTATATTATGTGGAAAAAAATTGAATGGCACAGTAGGGAGTTTGTAAGATTATTGGACCCGACTGTACACATGTGTCGTTTGCTGGGTAAAGAGCTGCGGGGATTGACAGTATTGCCAATTAGGGTTAACGGAGGTGTGAAGAACTTGGGGTTTGTTTCAGCAATCTGCATTTGTGTGGGCAATGTCAGAGAATTGGTGCAAAAACCTTAGTCCTTAGGATTTGAAGCTCATTACAAACCCGTATTTCCTGTTTCGTCTCCAGGCGGAAGCGATCAGGAGCTCGTTTTTATTGCGAAGGGAGAAGGAGAGCTTTTCGAGCTGCCGTGAACCCGTGAGGTTTGCTTGCACCGATTTTGCTCGAGCTCGGGCGCTGTTGTATCATCTGCAGGAGTCTAATCTCTAGGTACAGCAGAAATGGCTTCCTCTGTTTGTGCTTTTTGTGCTTTTTGTGTTTAGTGATGGTCGTTGCCTTGAGTAGATGTCGATTTTCTAGGTACGGCGGACTTTTCGTCTTCTTTCTGTATTTTCCAATGTTCTTTTGACGTGATTAGATGTGGTGAAGCTATGCTTTTGGGTGCTCATTGAAGACCCTCACAAATCACGTATCCTATAAAGCTGAGCAAGCATCATGAATCACATCCCTTTCAGAGTGGTTGTCTTAAGGCTGGAAAGGTTGCTAGGTTATTGCAGGCTATCCTCCTTAGGTTCTTATAATAATTCTATGAAAATAGTGTTCTCTAGGCTGATCTCAACAACCTTTGTTTTTTTATGAATTCAATGGGGTCCTGTATACTCTGGATTGGACTTTGTCGCCTTCCATAGTCCATACCCTATTGAACGCCGGTTCCGTACTACAGATCCTTTTCTTCTGTCTCTGTAGTTGTGCAGGTTTGAGAACGAAACAGAGCGGTGTCGTTCAGTTTTAATGTCGAAGTTGATCGGACTTCCAGTTTGGGTTTTTATAAGCTTTCAAATGTCGTTTTTTTTAAAGAGATCCCACCTAGCGCTGGATATCTTCGTTATGCGTTGAAGCTTTCAAATATCGCAGAGGTCGTGTCCGTATATTATTGGGACTACCTTTTGCTACACGAGATTAGGAGGTTTAGTCTGCTGGTGATTCAAGAATTGACATTGATGATGGGTTGTTTGGGGGGGCATTACAGAGTAAGCAAATGGCTATTGGAGAGGAGATGAAACCTGATGAAGTAGATAGAAAAGGGGCTAACGATATGAAGGAGGAAGTGGAAAGTCGGATGGATGATATGGACAATGGGTGCGATGGTGTCCCGAAGGAGCAGAAGGAGAAACTTGATGAAGTAGATAAAAAAGGGGCTAATGATATTGAGGAGGAAGCGGACAGTCGAACGGATGATATGGACAATAGAGGCGATGGTGCCCCAGAGGAGCAGAATGAGAAACCTGATGAAGTGGATAGAAAAGGAGTGGGTGATAAAAAGGAGGAAGTGGGAAGTCGGACCGGCGATTGGTTTCACTTGACTGGGCCATGCTCACTGGTCCTTCACCATGGTGACATAACAGAATGGTTCAAGGACGGCAAGACTGATGCAATCGTGAATGCCGCCAATGAAATGATGCTTGGTGGAGGAGGGGTGGATGGTGCCATTCACCGAGCTGCTGGAAGGAAGTTGTTTGATGCTTGCTTCAAGTCTCCCGAGGTTGCAAGAGGTGTTCGGTGTCCCATTGGAAGTGCAGTGATCACTCCAGGTGAGAGTTTTTCTTCGTTTCTTTCATTTGGACTTATGCAACAGTGTGACAAACAGTGGTAAATTCACGAATATTTATTCGACATTATCTTAGCGAAGTTTTATTCTGTTGAAATCATCTGGTTGGGATTGTGCACTAGCGTTCTGAATGTGACCTGTCATTACCGGCTTTAGTGTGTAGGAAGCTTACCGCACTAGAGGAAAGGTCATGAAGTGAAGGCATGTCATTGATCTTTGAGAGCAAGTAATTATGATACTGAAGGAATGCCACGACACGAGTCCTGTCCCTCATTTGGGCATGTTTCGGGCATCATTTGTGGCACATGAAAGTTGACATGGCAATGAAGAAGCTTCTGGGCACGATTGCCTGGAAGTCCATGAAAGTGGTTGGGTCGGGCAGAGCGATGTTGCTTGCCACAGTTGTAGTGTGGCAACGGCCTGGGTTTCTACTGTCCTGACAGCAAATCTGCGATCATTTTGCAGGGTTCAGGTTACCAGTGGCACAGGTCATTCATACTGTGGGACCAATGTATCACAAGGAAGAGGATCCAGCTGCTATATTAGGAAAGGCATACAAAAGATCCATCGCGCTTGCTAAAAAGTCCGGGGTTAAGTACGTTGCTTTTCCAGCAATATCCTGCGGTATCTATGGGTATCCATACGAGGAGGCAGCCAAGGTTTCCATTCAAGCACTTCAAGAGAGTGCTGGTGATTTGTTGGAGGTTCATTTTGTTCTATTCGAGGAAGGTACATATGGTGCATGGCTTGCTTACGCCGAGGAAAACTTGGACAGATTGTCTGCCTAAGTCTCAGCTTTAGTTGTAAATATATGTTTCTTTGCTGACCTAGGCGTAGGGGGTCCAATTTACTTATTGAAAATTTACTTTTGAATACATCTCACTGCATCTGTGACTAGTTAATAAAGCTACTGCACTGCATGCATTCCTGGATTCCCAAGCACGTTTGATTTAATGGTTTAATAGGACAGAACAGATCTGTTTTTATGGATCGCTGTTGTGTATAATCTGAAGACAGATCTTGTTCATGAGTTCTCAGACAGTCAGGTGGTACAGATGGTATCGTAATGATATTTTTGAAATAATGGCATCTTATTACTTCTTTATGTTTAATGTTCCAGTGCGTGGGTTAATTATTCCACAGTCTCGGCACTAGTGCACTACCCTGGTCTGAGTGTAGGTTCCCCAGAAGTACAGAACAAATCTGATCTGAGTCTCGTTCTGCAGAACTTGAGGTACAGTAGTCCACATTTCAAAATGTGAGGATGTGTTGCTAGTTGCAACTCAGGAGGAGAATTTAGTACTGACTGTTAACCAACAATGTATAAACAGTGTATATTTGATTGAGGAGGTGGGGCGATTTCAGAGCCCTCTGACATTTCAACTTCAAAAATTCATAACTAATACCACAAAGCTCCGAAAATATGAAATGACTTGGGGTGGATGCCAATTCCAATTGTCTTTCAAGGAAAATTTACTAAAAAATATTTGCAGAAGTTTCAACTCTCCAAATTCAGTTTTAGCTTTAGATGGGTGCGTTGTGGACCTCTTGCCTTATTTTAATATAGAAAACTAAAGAAGTTTGACCAAGCAAGAAGTTGATTTGTCATTAAATCCCTTAAATACTAGGGATAGTGCAACTTAGAATAGTAATTTAATGATGACTCTACAATGGTAGTTGTAAAATATGATCCATAGATGATATTCATGGTGTTAGATCAACTAGTATATAAACTAATATTTTTCAATTAAATTTAGAGCCAAAAATTGAAAATTTGTTATAAAATCAATTGTAGATTGAATATTTGTGATTTTCACAAGTTTTTTCCCTCAAGTTCAAAACACAAGTTCCAATTATAGTGATTTTTGAAGATCTTTTTACTTTTTTTATTCAAGTCATTTTTGAAGGGTCATTTTTTGAACTAAGAAAATTTCTAGTTTGAGGCTAGACCTACTAGTACCCTTTTGGTTATAAATTATTTGCAAAGCAAAGTCTAAAGAACCTACACCTTAGAAATGTTAAAGAATGAACACAAGAATTTTCACAATAATGGATGCATGAAAAAAAAAATTGTGTACTCTAGATGTATTTGCTTTCATTTGCTTCTTGAAATTTGAGTGTCTAGTTCTAAAGGATGGGGTGAAGTGACTGCTTCATTCATCCACATGGGAAAATGATGGAATTTTTTATTTGTCAAGCACAAAAAAAATTGAAATTTTTTAATTTGTATTGTATTTGCAATTACAAACTTCAAATTAGCTACAGGAGTTGTACAAGAAAAAAAATTTCAAGCACAAAATAGGGGGGCTTTTATTTTACCTGCACCCTTGGAATGACTTGGGGAGATGAGTGAGGGGGGCAATTTGTCCCAACTATTCTAACGAGGTTCATGTTCAAATACAAGATGTAGTCAATCAATTTAAAGTTTAAAAATTCCAATTTCCATTTCCCTAGATTTTGGTGTAGAAAGTGGTAGATTAAGTACCCTAATAGATTGTTTTTTGCTATGGTACACACCACATAACCTTTGTGCCAATCATTTTGCAAGAACTCTTGGAATAGATTCCTCAAACTCTACTTTCTAGTTCTTCTACTCCAAAGTTGCAATGTTGTAAGTCACTTTTCATTATTAGAAGTGCCTACAAAAGTACAATTTTGTAAGTGGATCTTTGTTTTTAGATTATCATTGAGGTGATTGTGAAGTTGCAATTTTGTGAGTCATCTTTATTATTGGATTTTCATTGGAACAATGGATGCTTGTGCATTTAAAATAAATCGTTGTTTCTTTCCCATAAAAGACTAAAAAGCTCTCTATTGGACTTTATGTTTTTTGTGTATGAAATATAAATTTTGAAGAGATCAAAATGTGTCCCCAATTAATAAAAAGATTCATAATGATTTTTGATTCTAAGCCCCGTGCCACCTCTTGACACCGCGTCTCAACCAACATAACCCTTTGCAATGCCACGTGGCGCATCATGGTTGGAAGGGAGGGGGGAACGTTATTTGGGACTGCATTCAAAAGAACAAATCCTGGTCCAGAACCTTCTTGGGGCGGCGTTCGTTGTTCGATTCATTAGCACTTATGGCGCCAACGCACATAAATTACTCCCTTCCAACCCTTCGATCCCAAAGCCAAGGTAGATCGACGGATGAAAATCAGAGTCCCATGGGAACACCCACATTCCCAACATGGCGAACATACGTTCCCACGAGTCGTCTCTCTTCAAGTTGATTCTAGACTCTTCCACTGGGTTCACCATTACGACAGCGAGCCCAGCGTTGCCGCCTCCGCCATAGCCATTAGGGTTTGCTACCCTCGCCGCATTAACGCCGCGATCTCGTGAACGATAATTTCTCGTCTGCATTCAGGCTTTTAGGTTTGTCTTTTGGTCTTGGAGTTGGTGTTGCAGTTGCTGTTGGTGCATTTCCGGGGATCAGTTGAGGCGTGCGAGTTTCAGAGAGCGGGTGGGATGGCACGCCATCCGGAGATTCTGTGGGCGCAGCGCAGCGACAAGGTTTACTTGACCGTGGAGCTTCTGGACGCCAAGAGTCCCGATGTCAAGATATTGCCGGAAGGTCGTTTCACTTTTTCTGCAACTGTCGGGGCGGACAACCAGAAGTTTGAGACCGATCTGGAGCTTTATGCCACGATCGACGTTGAGAAATCCGTCGTGAACAAGGGGCAGCGTCATACCGCCCTCGTGCTGGAGAAGACGACGGCAGAGTGGTGGCCGAGGTTGGTGAAAGCTTCCGGGAAAGCGCCGCAATTCGTCAAGGTGGACTGGAACAAATGGGTGGACGAGGACGAGGAGGACGAAGCGCCGGCTATGGACATGGGTGGAATGGGAGGCATGGGTGGCATGCCTGATTTCTCTGCCATGGGTGGTATGGGTGGAATGGGTGGTATGGGTGGTATGGGTGGTATGGGCGGAGGGATGCCCGACTTCTCTGGCATGGGAGGAGATGAAGATGAAGACATTGAGGATGACGAAGACATGCCCGAGCTTAGTAAAGTCGAGGACGAGAGCGCAACGGAAAGCGCGCCAACGACGGCTGCCGTGAAAGTGAATCCTGAAGACGGAGCTCAGGAATCGAAGAAACCCGAAGCTACCAAGATATAAGAGGAACTGCCGTTTTTTGCTTGCGGGTCTAGCCGCCTGTTTAGTGGATGTGTAAATTGATAGGAGAGTTGGAACAGCGGCGGTGGTGATGACTAATCTTTCTTTGGCATGTAATCAGTCATGGCTTTTTAAAATAGCCGGCGAGCTTTCACATCTGTTGGAGGTCTCATGCTCATTTTGTAGCTTGATGGATCTTAAGCGCTTCCTTGCATCTCATGTCCTTTTTTTTTGGTATTCTTTGCCGAAAATTTGACTTCGTTTGAACCATGGAGCAGGATGCCTGATCGAGAACCCGGAAACGCGAGAAGAGATGATCGGTCGACTTCAGAGGTATTCTTGCTGTTGTTTTCCCAATGATATGCTTAACGTTCTGTAGAGAAATTTGAACTTCAGGTCAATATGAACGTCTTCGGTCACGAAGGATATATATGTTTCCATGTTATATGGGAGCGTCTGCATCTGAGAAGTGACTCTCGTGGATGCTGGCAAAGCAGAAGGTAAGGTATGAGAACTTTTAGATGAGAAGTTTACCTAAGTGCTCTACTTGGCAAACTACATGACCTTCATGATCAAATATTCATCAACATAGACCTGATGTCCTTGTGATTGCTTACTGGGACGGTTTGGCTAATTCGATTTGTAGTCGGGCATCTGACATATTTCTCATGAAGAGATTGGTATTTGTGCAATGCTGGATACCCTGCCCTATTTCTTCTGAGTGCTTGGGGTCCAAGATTATTTAATGTGACGTAGTTTGAATGTGTGACAAGTGTGCCTCAATCATTAGCAATCGCCGATTGTGGCGGGTTTGAGGATATATGGGTATATTGAAAGGGTCCGATTTTCTGGGTGTATGTTTTACTGAGACCAATTCATATTTCAATTCCACCCAGACGTAGGTGCATTTGATGATGGTATGGATTCGTGTGGTATCGTGACAATCAATTCGGTAGTGCTGCATGTTTAACAACATGGTCAAGGTTACTTGGGGTTGCTGGAGACACAAAGATGGTCCAATATCTTATTCTCATATTTGCATGCCCGCATATGATTGATTTTTGTATTGGGTTTACCTTTTTTGATGTTTGAATTGGTTACATCTGTGCCCTAGTTGAGAGAATAAAGGATAGGAGATTAATGATGGTGATAGTAAAGAGGTCTTCAAATGGTTATGTTCTTACGTTGTGTCTTTCATGGCTTCATGTATTGAAGGTATTTTCTAATTAGAACAGTATGTGTACCTCCTCCCTCATGCAGTTTCACCTTATTCTAAATAACTTGTAACTCGGTGCGAGTGCTGGGCGTTGACTTGCCTATGTCACCATCCAGAACTCGAGGACACTCGAAATGGGTTGTTGTGGGTTGGTTTTAGTTACAGTTACCTTCCAAAATTATGCGACCTTGTCATAAACTGAATAGCAAGGTTGGTGCGAGCGTTATTAGGTTATCCTCAATGCACTCCGGATTGAAACTTCACTTTGCATTGGTTTGCAATGAGAACTTGAAATTTGACAAAAGTTGTGAGGCTAACTGAGGATGACCTAACAAGACCCACTTTGGAGTGCAAATTGCATTAGTAATTATGTTTTGCCCAAGGGACTTGCAAAATGTTGAAATTTGAAAACTTTCAACATTTTGCTAATATTATGTGCTAGTATAAGGTAGCCGACCCATTCTCGACCCCCCCCCCGCACTCCATCTTCACAGTATGATGTGCTAGTATAAGGTAGCCGACCCATTCTCGAACCCCTCCCCATCTTCACAGTATAGGTTGATGTTTTTCCAATCAGTAATGGCTTAGATTTCTGCTCGCAACCGACACATACTGGTTGGAGCATCAGGAAGTGTACATTGAAAGTCGACCCCCTCCCCATCTTCATAGTATAGGTTGATGTTTTTCCAATCAGTAATGGCTTAGATTTCTGCTCAGAACCGACACATACTGGATGGAGCAGCATAAATGTTCAAGAAGTGTACATTGAAAGCCTAGAATGATCAACGCATGTACATAGATTGCCACAATTAACACTCATCAATTTTGTTACCAACCTATGATTGAAAATAGAATGACCTATGTAGCAAAAAGAGGTTTCACAAAACCTTCACGAAAAGTATTGATAGAAATTTCATTTTTGATGCAAAAAATGTAGAAAAATTTCAAATCCTTCTAGAATCTATTTCATTCTATGAGGAAATTTTTTCCCTCACCAAATCCATCCTGCAACTATGCAGAATTCCTTAAGTGGTTGGAAATGGGTCGGCTACCTTATACATTGTGGACTGTCTTGAGCGTGAAATGCAATGTAGGGGTTTGGTGTTTTGAGAGGTAAGGATCTTTTTGAACATATTTTTTTATATAATAGGAATTCTAATCCCTTCATTATTTCGAAATCCATGGTAAATGCAATTGTTTCTGAATTTAAATGCTTTTTGATGGCCTTATGTCACACCAAAGAATTGGATCCTATCCAATAATCTTACTACTTAAATTTCAGCAGATTATAAATAAATTTTTTACTAAAACAATATGTCAACTCTCAATGTCAACTCTCCTTGGAAATTTTTGTGTGTATGTGACTATTTAGGATTGGAGGTCATAAGCTTGGATGAAGAAGGAATCTACCTTTATGCTTGAAATTTTAAGTCTTAAGGATAGAATGTTGTAGACAACACTTTTGTGCTTGAAAAAAATGCTTAACCCCTAAATGCCCCAATGTCCCCAAAGTGCTTGTTGTGAAGTCAATTTTTTATTCATTATTGTTGGTATGTTTTTCTCCTCCTAGTTCTTATATTCATGGTCAAAATCCTACCTTTTGTCAAAAAAAGGTGCAAATTTGTAGACTAGCAAATACTTTTGCACCCTAAACCTCACTTGTCCCCAAGGGACTTCCCTGAAAAAATTTCATTTGCAAATTTGCAAATTTTGAATCCATATTTGCATTAGAGGCCCTAAATTAGCTAAGAGAGGTTTAGAAGATGAATTAATGACACTCAAAATAGGGGCACTTATGGTCCACAATGACCTTAAACTACCCCGGGTAAAGTTCAAGGGGAAGGGATTTTTGTTGGAACCCTTGAGGTTCCCCGTTCAACTCCCCATGTTGACATTGCTTGCGTGGGGGGTCCCCGTGTTGCTTTGTTTGCATGGGGAGGGGGGTTATTGTTCTTCTGCTTGTTCTTGACGGGGATATCCAAGGCTTGTAATTCTCGGTGGTCAAGCGGGGTTACCTTGGATGCTATGTCGTGTCAATCAAGCTGCAGCCCTTGAAAGTTGTATGTTTCAAAAAAAAATAGGGCACTTTTTTTTACATGCACCTCTGGATTGACACTGGGGATGAGTGAAGGGGTCAATCCACCTTGGCCCTAAACCTTGCCAAAATTTCAGGGCCCAATTCCACTTGGACAAAAGATAGTGCCTCCTCAAAGTGCAAGACCCCCCAAATTCTAGGCTACCACAAAATGTTAACCTTCCTTGGACTTTTATAATCTTCTCACTTATACAGCCAAATGTTTCGAGATTTTTCCCACAACTCCGGGATGAAGTTACTACCAATTTCAACGAAGCTACACTTCATGGATCTCATTTCTCCACTCGCAGTTTCAATCCAAATGGTATGAAGTCATGTATGATTTGAGTTTCAGCATCCCGCACTGGGCGCCCAAGGGTTAAATTTGGAGTCCCATCCATGGATTTGTAGGCAAGTCCATTTAGAAAGATAGGCTTGACTGAAACTCCAGGGACCCTTGGCCCAAAATGCTCATACCCAATCATTAGAAAAAGAACTCACAATATCATGGTATTCCATCGACGATATTTAGTTCCTCGGTAGAAACCCTAGACGAAACCCTAGAATTGTTTATTGTGCGAGACGAATCGCAGGCGCTGCATACCGATTGAGCAGCAAGCTCGAAGACCTTTCAGGAAGAGCTATCCGATTGTGCGCGTAGGCTTGCCGATCGATCTTTCCGGAGACCCTGATTATGTCCGGAACGAGCATGGGGTAAGTTAATGAATCTCTTGTTCTAATCAATTTTAGTTCTGCTTCTTTCAATTTGGTCATGTGATTCCTGCGCCATTTTTCGCCTGCTAGTTGGATAACAGTTTTTGCACGACTTGAGAATTTTCATAGAGAATTGTTTGGTGGCATTGTTGCACTGCTTTGCGACTTTTAATGAGTTCATAGTAGAGTTGTTGAGGTGGTGGTGGTTAGAAAGCACAGAGTTTCATCTCAAAGCTCTGATAATCTAGGAAGTCTGGAAGTCTGACTTTTGATGATAGTGATTCGCTGTTCTCTTGAACTTCACGAGAGAATTCGAACAGCCCTAATCTCTGTTTGTAATATTCTGAACCCCTTCGAGCTCTGACGAGCAAAATCTGGACGATCAACAGAGGGGTTCCAATCGCTTTTTTGACCACATAACTTCTCTTTCATCCAAACCAATTATTGACTTTAAAAAAAACTAAACTTTCTGGATGATGAATTTGATGAAATTGAGGTAAATGATATCTATTTATAAAGATATAAGCAGTAATATGTAATATGAAAAAAATTTAAAAATATGATTTCAGGCACTAAGGGGTTAAGAGTTTCCAGAGTTCATAGTAGAATGGTTAACCCCTCATCACCTGAAGTCCAAACATGTGTAAAAACATCCTTAGTTTTCAAGTGCTAGAAGTCTAAATTTCAGTGAAGTATGAAAATCTCAACCGTACAATTTTGTAGTGTGCATGTTGTAGATGGTGTGAACAAAATTTGGGGTCATCAGACTGTAGAGATTGAATGATTATGATGTTTTCCTGTTGAAAAAAGATGCTGAAATTTTCTTAAAAACACATTTGGAGGTGAAATTCGAATTCTAAACCTACTCAAATGAAAAAAATTGAATCTAAAAAGTGATTCAAAACCAAAAGACAAACACTTTGGTGAAAAAAATATCATTCAATTGATTCATTGTGTCTGAAAAATTGTTTTAAAATGTCAAAAAACAGTGAAAAAAGTAGTAAAAAATCACATCTATGGCTAAACCTCCCTCTACTAAAATGCTTCTCAGTCACTCATTACCTCTTGAATTGATATGAAATTTTAACCACGCAAATTAGACTAGAATGTAAAACTTTTCCAACCAAAATTATTGAAAATGGACCACATATGAAGAAGTTATAAGGTGCGGAAGCTCATTGTAATGCAAAAATGTTAGCATTTTGAACTTCGAATTGCTCCCAAACATTCAAAACAACTTGGATTGACATGAAAATTTTACCACAATAACTAGACCTTAAGAGAAACAAACTCAACAAATTTTTTTGAAAAATAAATTTATGAAAAAGTTACAAGCCCGTGAAGTTGCAGCCATCAGAATTCAATGTGGTGTACTCAAATTGAACCTATGAACTTTGAAGAGCTCTCAAAAACTCATCACATCTTGGATTGATCTGAAAATTTTACCGGTAAAACTAGACTAATATGCGCAACTTTTAAAACAAGTTTTATTGAAGTCGGACATCGGATGCAAAAGTAACAACACTTTGAATTTGACTGCCAGACAATGTGAGGACTCTTTTCGTCCCCTCCGGCTATGAGGGGTTAAACTGGCTCTGCCGGTTGAATCTCAAAGACTGTGCGGTACCCTCTGTAATTCAGCTTTATTCTACCCTAATGGTTTTAGTGTCCATCTATTCCCTCTTCTTGTCT
Source organism: Straminergon stramineum (assembly GCA_963920665.1). Taxonomy (NCBI): domain Eukaryota; kingdom Viridiplantae; phylum Streptophyta; class Bryopsida; order Hypnales; family Calliergonaceae; genus Straminergon; species Straminergon stramineum. The sequence continues at coordinate 3,306,638 of OY987266.1, forward strand.
GAACTGCATCGTTATTGGCTGTGTCACAGGTTGCAGTGGGATGGAAAGGCATCGCCAATTAGCAATTACAAATCGATGGGAATCGTGGCGAATCCTAATGTGATTTATTCCTAAGTGCGGTCGGGTACTCAGCATCTTGCTAGCAACAGTTAGCCAACTCGAAAGCTTAACTCCTCATTAGTTCCCTGCAAGTGCGGACACCCAAATAGGTTAGTTAATTTCCAACTAGCTAGTGGACCTCAATACCTGAGCTCGCTAATTGGCGCTACCTGGTTGGGGCTGGCAGGGCCTTAACCAAGTTAGTCATTGTCGTAACGGAAGCTTGCACTGTGATTGAGGTCAATTCCATTCCTATGCTATTTCCAGAGCTATAAAGAATTGCATTATCATACTACTTTTCCCTTGAATCTCACCAAGCAATATTGAGTTGTGCTTCCTCTTGTATTCTTGCAGATGTTAAATCTGCTCTCCACAAAAAGAGTTTGGATGGGATAAGGGCAACACTTCAGAGGCTTACAACAATGTTGAGGGTTTAAATTAGGCGACGTATATTGAACAACAGGGACAACTATGTGGTCAGATGTCATCCCTCAATCCAATCTATGCTTGGTGTGGATCTCGTTGTTTCTGGGTCATGGCAGTCGTTTTGTTTACTGTTTTCTTCAGCTTGGCTTGTGTCTCTCTTTTTCCTTGCTATAGAAATGGAGTTCATTGATACCGAGTATTTTTTGCAGGCAATGTCAAAGGACATAAAGTTGAATCGGATACAGCATTGCAGCACCCGCCTGGTGCGCTTCCACTTTTATGAGACTAATTCCATAAGTACGATAGATTGACTGACAATGTTGAAACACAAGAAAATCTAAGCAATAATAGAAGGTTTATTTGTCACTGGTGTGTTTATCAGTATGAAAATTGTTAGGCTTGTCGTAAGTAAGAAGCTGAGGCTATCTACTTCTGTTGATGTTGTGAGTAGGACTTGAAAGAACTCCAAACGAAGCTGAACTTCTTTGCTGTTCCTTCCTACCAGGCCACCTGTGGCTGATCTTCTGTTTTTTCTTCCTTTGCAATGAAATTCCGTTTCATTTGTTTCAAAAAACTAAACTGAAAACGAAGCTGGAATAATGCATGTCGTTTTGGGGCAGAACTAATGACTATTCAGATGGCTACATTTTTTTTTTAATATTTAACACATTACCTTTGGACTGGAAATGTCTTCAAGCTGCAATGTCAACCTCTGAGATTTTCTTACAAATGTACTTGCAGTTTTGATAGCTCTGAGGGATGGATGATAAGTCCTGAAGTCAGATTTAGTGTACCATATTCAGGCTTTATTATCATCGGGTAACTGCATCTTGTGGCGTTCCTTCTAGCTAAAATGTACACTAACCCCTAATTGTCTAAGGCCTGAACAGATTAAAAAAAAAAAGCATTGCTTTGGAAGTGTTATACATATAAATGTCATTGAGTTATAGAGATCTCAACCATACAATCTTGTAGTGTACTTGTTGTAGATGACATGAATCAAATTTGGTGTTATTTGATTGCATAGATTGCAAGATTATAATGTTTTAGTGTTGAAAAAGGATGTTGAAATTTTCCTAGACACACTTGGAGGCAAAATTCGGTTTCTAAATCTACTCAAATGAAGAAACTTTAAACTAGAAAGTGATTAAAAATCAACATACAAACACATGGATGAAAAAAAATATCATTCAATTGACTCTTTGTCTCTGCAAAATGGCTTTGAACTGTCAAAAAGTAGCAAGAAAAGTTGCAAAAAACACATCAAAAACTCAACCTCCCTCTACTAAAATGCTTCTCTGTCACTCATAAATTCTTGGATTGTTATGAAATTTTAGCCACACCAACTAGACTAGTATGCACAACTTTTCCAAAAACATTTATTGGAAACTAACATTGTATGAAGAAAAAACAAGCTATGGAAGTTCATTGTAATCCAAAAATGTCAGGATTTTGAACTTTCAATTGCTCCCAAACATTCCAAACAATTTGGATTGACATGAAAGTTCTACCACAATTACTAGACTTAAAGGAGAACATAACTCAACAAAGTTTATTGGAAAAAAACATTGGATGAAGGAGATACAAGCCCCCGAAGTTGCAGTCATCAAATTCAATTTGGTGAACTCAAATTGAACCTGCGAACTTCGATTGGCTTCCAAAAACTCAGAACATCTTGGATTGATCTGAAAATTTTACCACAAAAACTAGAACAAAGAGTGCAAATTTGACAACAAATTTTATTGAATTCGGACAATGGATGCAAAAGTTATAGCACTTTGAATTGGACTTGAGGACACTTTTAGTCCCTTTCAACGATGAGGAGTTAAGGCCAACAACCCATTTCCAATCACTTAACCCTTGAACGCAGGGCTAGTGACCATGGAAATTAGCAATTTTGGAACCATGTAACATCATCCACTTTAGAAAAAACAAAAATATTCATTGGGGGTCAAAGTCTTGTAGAAGATCTTCCCTTTCCACCCCTAATTCCGAGGATGAATAGTTGCAATTCTGTTCTATATAGGAGAATTTTGTCATTCATTGGACAAGAAACGTCTACCAAGTTGTTTAGGGTTTAAGTAATTACGCATACATGGAGCATGGGATTCTTAAGTGGGAAAATTTTCCCATGTACAAAAATAGAGCTTGGAAAGATTTCATAGTTTTCCAAAATTTTCATTCTCAAAACATAGTTTCTATGAATATTTTAGATCAAGATTCTCTTCAACCCATATTGGTCATATAGGTTGTCCTATTTCCGTCTTAGGGATGGTTGCAATATTGAGAGTCTTGTAGCCAATCATAATATGCCACAACTACACTAGGAATTGCACCATAATTAATCATTGCTCAATAGTACCTAAACAGAAAGAAAACAATCTACAGGGCGAAAATGGGGGGTGATTGGAAATGGATTGCCTCCTATAGTTGGAACATAACTTGCAACATAATCTAGAACATGAAAGCCTCTGGTTGCTCTTGGATACACCTATATAATCAACACCAAAAAACTTTATAAGTTAATCATATAGTATCTTTCTTCAATGAAAAACTATGTTGTGTTAGATGTGTTTATTCTTAACCCAAATTTGGATGCATGCACTCAATGTGATGAAGTCATTGCCATCAAAGCATTTTTTTTTAGAACAAAATCCCATTTCTTGTTACAATAAGTTGGAAATTCCCTAAATATTGCAAATTTGTTTTTTATGAGTGCAATGTCTCATGACCAATTTAACCAATATATATTCAACTAAATATTATCAATATTGCAATATGCAAATTCAATTGTAGAAGGCCTCCAATCACCAAGTACCCAATATAGAAGGAGTGCATTATTGGTTTTAAGGTAGTAGATAATTAGGGTCTCCTTTGTAATATCGAGAGCGTATCAATCTTTGTTATGTTTATAAGAAAAATATTTCTACTATCATTTTGACTCAATTAATTTTTGCAATGATTTTTCCATTTTACTTGTACTTTGCGAAGTTCAAAAAAATAATAAATAACAAAATGATGTCTCTCCCTTGCAATAGAATTGTCCACAGTAGTGCATAGCAACATGAAGCTCTAATTTATAAAACACTAAACTTGAGATTGTTCATTTTTATAGGCACGTCTCACTTAAAATTATCTCCAATATACAAGACTTCCAAAAGCTAGCCTCTCAAAGAGGAGTGATAGCCCTTGAAAGGCCATGCACATGACCACAAAAATAAACTGCAAAAATTTTGTATTTGTATGTTCCCACAAATGACTATTTATTCTTGAATTTTTGTATATTTTTATTGTGTAGAGATAAAATCACATGTCATTGATAAGTCACAAAAAAATTAGGCTTTTTTTGTAAAGATTTGAAATGACTATGATTATTTTAAAGAAAAAGTGAAGAATTTTTTTATCAAATTCAAAATTAGCTCATAAAATCTGAAAATTTCTCCATGAAGATATATGAAAGTGCATAATATTTTTGAGTAAAATCATTTCTTGTGTCATTTTATAATTAGAAAATAAATAGACTATAGTTATAGGTCCAAAGTTCAAATTGCAAGAAAATATTCAATTTGGGGAATTTTTCAAATTTTAAAGTTGAAGTAGATACTACACTTCATTAGCTAAATTTCGATAGTTGAGCTCAAATTCGAAAAAGATCATTCTTTATGGCTCAAATTCACATTAAGATTAAGGATTCAAGTTTGATGTTGCCAAAATACACTACATGTTGATCCATGGATTAAGCTTCCTCCTATGTTGAAAAATCAGTAATACCACAAAGAGAGGATTTCCAACACAAACTCCTTGCAAAAAATTGGATGAGAAATGCTTGATTTCATCTCCAGAAAGTCCTAAATGTCATCTAAAGGCCAATTTTTGGCTTCCCAAGTGCTTTAATAGTTATTTCTTGATGGACCACAAGGCCATGAAGTGGCTTCTACAACTAAATTTGCAAAAAATCTGAAATGTGAACTTTACTAATAGTCCTTGAACAACAAAGGTACCCCACATTTTTTTCCACTAAATCCATCAATGCAATCTAATCAAAAAATGATCGACTATGCAATTTTTGGTGAATTTTGGGAGAATAGAGAAGGCACTCTAGGCCGTCACTTCAAATCCTCATATCTTTTTTCCCTCATGTCTAAATTATTTGAAGAAAATTATGCATCAAAATTATGATGATATATACCCATGGAAAAAAAATTAGAGTTTTTGGAGCACTTTCAAGCATTCTCATTTCAATGTTCTAAGTTCATCATTCTAATTTTTGCATATATACAAAGTATGGCCTAACCAAACATCTTTCATCAATCTTGCCAATGGCGGCATTTTCTCAAAAATTGTGCAATTTCATCAATCTTTTTTCCATAGGAAAGCTACATATTAAGCCCTCTTTCATTTCAATGGTGGCAATCATCTAAATTATTCCACACAAATGAGGAATTACGTTGGTTACAAGAGCTAGTCAAGAAAACAAGAGTTGTGCTCTCACCCCTCCCTATCCTTCAGGGATTAATTCTATACAGACATTGGCCTATGACCAAGGTAGTCACTCAAATATGCTCTAATTTTTGGCCCAATAGGCGCATTCATTATTTGTATGATCATATAGATAGTCATTCATTGGTCACTTTTAGGCCCGTCTACATCATTACAAGGTTAATTCTAGAAGAATGGGCCCATAACTATTGATTTCAAGCCCCGTTGTCTATCATCGTGTTTGTTGCCATTTTGAAATTAGATATGAATGAAATGTTTATATTTTCTTTTCAGAGATGAAATCATATGTATACTACAAGTCATAAAATTTTCAAATTGTTTTGGAAAAATTTGAAATTACTATGAATTTTTTGAAGGAAAATTTTAAAAAAAATCATATCATATACAAAGTACACTCGCAAAACCTGAAATTTTCACTATATATGTATATTATAGTATAGAACATTATGGTGTTATCCAAAGTTACCATGTCATTTTTAAATTAGAAAAATAGCAAACCATGATCATAGGCACAAAGTTCATATTACTATAAAACATTGAAATTTACGAATTTTTTGAAATTTCAAATTGAAGTAGAAACTATACTTGATAAGATTTATTATGTTAGTCAGACTCAAATTCAAAAATTATCATTTTTTTGGTGAAAATTTACATCAGAAGTAAAGAGCAAGAAATGGCCAAAATACACTACAAGGGGGATCTATAATTCAAGCAACTTCTTCTTTAGAAAAGTCAATAATACCATAATGAGGTAATTTGCAATATTATTCACTAAAAATATATACTCAAGCAACTTACACAAAAAATATTGGATGAAAAATGTTTCTTTTCCATCCTATAGTTTCAAGAAAAGTTATCCATTGGACACTTAGTGTCCACACCATACTTACTTCTAGGGTTAACCAGTAATAATGCAAACCCCCATGACCAATGCAATCACCAAAACAAATATGATTATTGAACCATTAGGTGCATTATTTGTTTCTATAGTGAACAATGAAGTCATCCATCAACCATTTTTTTGACCTCAACATTCTTCTAGGGATAATCTTACATGGATAGGTTGGTGGCTGTGAAAATCACCCCTTTTATTACCATGTGAATGATTGGTTCAAAAAGTATAAAAAAAATCATTGGAAATCAAACTGTTGTAGAAGACTTCCCCTTTTCACACAAAATTCTAAAGTGCACTTTTGCCCTACATGGAAATTTTCTATGTCATTCATTGATTGAAAAAACGGCCAATGTGTCCATTAAGGGTTAATCCTTGAAGGATAGATTGGTATCTGTCAAGGATTAACCCTTAAAGGATGGAGTGGTGACTAAAGAAATCATCCCTTTTGGAACCATGTGACATCATCTACTTTAAAATAACCAAATATATTCATTGGAGGTCAAACTATTGTGCAAGATCTCTTGTTTATGCACAAATATCAAGGATGAACAATTGCACTTGTGTCCTTCATAGGAAGATTCTTTGTCATCAATCAAAGAAAAAACGTCCTCGATGTCATTTGACCCTTAAATGTTGACACGGATGATTCTTTGTCATCCATCGGACCATTTTGGTCTTCAACGTCCTTAATCCTTAAACACTAGGTTAATTACAAGGGAGCAGTGTCAATTTGGACATTATTAGTAGATTGGGAGGGACTGATTTAGCTAGTATTTTGACAATTTTCTATCAATTCGGACACTATTAGTAAATGAGGAGGGGTTGATTCGGACATTGTTTTCTTGTAGTGGTTGGTGACCATGGAAATCATGCCTTTTGGAACTGTGTGACATCATCCACTTTAAAAAAACTAAAAATACTCATTGGTAGTCAAACTACTGCAGAAGATCTCCCTTTTCCACCCTTAATTCCAAAGATGAATAGTTGCACTTTTGTCTTACACAAGAGAATTCCTTGTCATTCATCAGACAAAAAATGTTTGCCGCGTTGTTAATGGGTTAAATCCTTAGAAGGAGAAGGCCTATCACGGAGATGGTCATGCAATATTATGAGATTTGAGAAGGGTTTCGGTGTATTCTTTGCATCTACATTGTTCTTGGTTGAAAATCATTCAGAGGACACTTTTTGTCCTTTGCAGCGTTTCAGGGCTTGTCTAAAGAGGGCCTAGTCTACAGTCCGTGCTTCCCCACCGTGTACTTTTAACACCGCTACAGTATAGTACAAGGGGAATACCGCCAGTTTGAAACTTTGAATGAGTTTGCTGGATCCCGTGCTCTCATTGGCTGGACTCTTTCCTCCAAATCACTTTGTCACTTGTTTCACCAATTCATAACTGACTTACTGACTCAGGGTGGGGCAGTCCCCAGACTTGATCAAAAGCCACGGACTTCATATTATTTTGTCGAAATTTCTGTAGATGAAATGGCCTTATTTCTCCCCTAAAAATTATGGAGTATATGTATGTGTGGATGTGTGATTGCCTAATCATTCTTACTCTTATTAACCCATAAACGACTCGGAGGACGTTTTTTGTCTGACGGATGATAAAGAAACCTCCTATATAGGACAGAAGTGCAATTGTTCATCCTTGAAATTTTGTGCTAGAAGGAGAGATTTTGTACAATAGTTTGACCTCCAATGACTATTTTTGGGTTTTTTGAAGTAGATGATGTCACACAGTCTCAAAAGAGATGATTTTTGCAGTCACCAGTCTATCCTTTGAGGGTTAAAAGTAACTATGGAAACAAAATGAATGAATGTAACTTGCTCTACGAAATGTTAGAAATTTGTCAACTCAGGTTCTCTTTAGGTAATCATACACTAAATTTGAGAGGCATTAGTTGAGTATAGCTCATGTAAAAAAATTGCAAGATTATGTTGTCAAAAAAATCAATCTATACACTAGGCAATTTTATTTGTTTATTCCCATGGTCAAGTTTCCTTTGATTCAAACTCCAAATAGTGAATACAAAAGAGTCCCCACCTAGGTTGCCCAAAACATGTCAGCACTGTAACTTTCTTTCTTGGGCAACAATCATTTATTCTGATTTTCATGTTCATAGTGCACACATATAACTTTCCTAATAAATAAAATAGTAATGTTCAAAATTCACTTCATAAAACCTTTCCTGAGGTTTCAAATAGCTCTAGGGAGAGCTTCTTGTCCCTTAGGGGTCAATACATGATTGCTAAAAGTTACAACTATCCTATTGCAAAGACTAGCTTAAAGAGGGTGTGGGGATAGTTCAACTACATAGGCTATATGAACTTACAAAGCCAAACTCTACCCTTAATGCCTCTTTATAAAATTACCACACTTACCACAAGCATTGCGCCTTCCTCGTATGAAAAAAACTTGAAAGAACCCTCTTGTATTGGGTAGGGAAAACCAACCCATATGATTGGCCCCCTTGTAAATACGTTAGAATTTATTACTTACCACAAATGAATTTTTTTGAGTTCATTTTTAGAATTGGAGACTCCCAAATTAGCCCACAAAGGTTGCAAAATACAAAACTAACCAATTGAAAATACAAGGAATTTTTTTTACTTGGAGACTCAAGGGGGTCTCCAAGGTCGAATGTATGGGTTGGTTTGCCCAAACCTCTTTGCACTCTTTACAATGGCGAATTGCTACTACATAGGTATAAAGTTAGTATCAACAATGCACTCAAAGGTAACATTATATATTGTTGTTCGGTACATTTGATGTCCCTAAATGTAGACCCCATATAAACAATATGAGTATTTTTATTTTATTAGGGTTATTTTTTTGACACAAATGAAGAAGAATTACATGGCAAAAGGAAGAATAAAGTCAAACCTCAACCGAAATACATCTATTTTTTTGGTTTTGGTTCTAATTACCTTAATCCCTCATCACCTAAGGCCTAAATAGGTTCAAAAACATCATTGCTTTCAAAGTGTTATAGATCTAAATGTTACTAAGTTATAGAGATTTCAATTGTACAATCTTGTAGTGTGCGTATTGTAGATGACATAAATCATATTTGGAGTCATTTGGCCACATAAATTGCAAGATTATAACATTTTAGTGTTGAAGAAGGATGGTGAAATTTTTCTAAAAACACTTTTGGAGGTGAAATTCGATTTCCAAACCTACTCAAGGAAAAATCTTCAAACTATAAAATGAATCAAAACCAACATACAAACACATTAGTGAAAAAAAATATCATTCAATTGACTCATTGTGTCTGCAAAATGGCTTTGAAATGTCAAAAAATAGCAAGAAAAGTTGCAAAAAACACATCAAACCTACAACCTCCTTCTACCAAAATTCTTCTCAGTCACTCAGAACTTCTGGGATTGATATGAAAATTTTACTACAATAACTAGACTTCAAGGGGAACATAACCAAACAAATTTTTATTGAAAACAAACATTGGATGAAGGAGATAAAAAAAACCTAAATTGCAGCCATCAAATGTAGTTTGATGAACTCAAATTGAATCAGTGAACTTCGATTGGCTTCCATAAAATCAGTACATCTTGGATTGATCTGAAAAATTTACCACTCAAACTAGAAGAGAGTGCACAAATTTCACAACAAGTTTTATAGAATTTGGAAATCCGATGCCAAGGTTACAGCACTTTGAATTGGAACATATGTGAGGACACTTTTGGGCCCCTTTGTCAATGAGGAATTAATTTATTTACTAACAGTGCAAGCAAGCTTGGCGAGCTTGATTCCTTGACTTCTGAACCAAATCATAGTCCCAAACATATCAACATTTTCCAATTGTCTAAACCCTTTGAGGGCAATCCATGTTCCTCTTGCTTAAACTTCATTAGTTTTATATATTAAAATATAGCTTTCAAAAATTTGGTATTCTTTCATGTGATAATATATATCTTTAATTTAATTTTTCTCATAATTAAAAACATTAAAATGAATTGCATATAATTTTTTGAAATAATTATTTTATAAAAATTATAGTAATTACAAAAATGCCTAAAATAGTATGATATTTGAAGATGATGGTGTAATTGATGTACTCTTTTAGTGCACACTTAGATAAACTTGATCAAAAAAGTTCAAAAGTGGTGTATTTTAAGCTTTCAAGATGATACCTTCAAACTATCACAAAAATTACAGTTTCAATAATTTTGGACTGAACTACAATGGAATAATAAGTAGATTACTAGGGCTACATTTTTCTATTCAAGATTAAAGACATTTAGGATCAAGAAATATGTGAAATTCAAGCATGAACATTTATCATGCCCCTTGGTATTGGTTTGTTCTTTTAAGTTTTAATTATAGAAAGCAACATGAAGGTTGAAAAACTCCTAATGAACAAAGCAACATGAGCAATCATTATTAGAAAGGAGGTGTTTGAGCACCAAGGAATAGTGTGAAAGTGTAGTGCTAAAAGCCCATATAGACCTATGGCACCACACTATTCCTTGGTACTCAAATACCTCTTTTCTACTAGAGAGTTTGAGAAGTAAAGTTGAATTTCTAGTGGTGCTCCAAAATATTTCTTGTGAAGTGATATGCCATAAAAAATATTGTCTTTCAAATGACACGTAGAAAGTTAAAATTGACACTATAAAACTTGTCACAAACTAGTAATTAAAAAATCAAATGAAATATTTTATTTGAAAATGAAAATTTCAATCCAAAGGTAAGGTAGGAGGCTCGAATTCCCCTAGGCATTTAGAATTGTCCCTACTTCAGCTCTAAAATGGACATGAGATTGTCCTCAAATCAACCTCTATAGTCATTTGAATGGATCGAGGAAAAAAGTGTAATTTATTGCCAAAGCCAATCATTGTCCTTGCTTTCCCCATTTCTCTTTATAACTTCAAGTGAACAATTTATGAAAGACCTAGTGACATAAATAGGGGCCTATGACACAACTTGTTTGAAAATTCATAAATAATTCAATAATGTTTCAAAAAATATATAACTACCTATATTACATTCTACATCTATTTTTCTTTGTCTAAAAAATTAGATAAAAATATTCTCATGAAAGGAAATACATGAAAAAGGTGGACCAATCCTTAGATGAACAATTTATGAGCCTACTACCACTATAAGAAACTCGCCTTTTTGTACAATTTTGACGAAATGGGTCATGTTTACATTGACATTAGTGCATCACAAATCATGAGCTTATAGGAGGTAGATTTATGTTGGACGTTAGGAAAGACATGGGGATGTCAAACCAAAAACAAGTGGATGATGTAGGAGATATGTATGTTTTTTTGGACATCAAGTAAAACATGGTCATGTTTATTAGAATGTCCCTCCAAACATGGAAGTGCCACATTAGCTAGGGGTTTTGAATTCATTGTGGGTAAATTTTTGTAAGTTACTATGGGCTAAGGTAAAATGTAAACCGGATGTGAAAAATATAAGGGAAGGGCAGCCATATGGCATGTTTTGAAAAAAAAGGAAATGAATGGATGTACACTATGGATGAAAAGGAAAGTTCTTTATACAAATAGGGTAGTAGGAAGTATGACAACCTATATGGGACATGTAAAGCAAAATTTTTGTTCAAAGTAAATTGTTTGAAAAAACATGAAAATGTTGGAAACAATGTGTGGATGTCAAGAATAACATCCAAATGTCGAAAATAACATGTAGATGTTGAAAACAACATCTAAACGTAGTGCTATCAAATTCCCCTCTTTGAATTATCCCACATCCTTTGTCATGAACAGACAATAAATTTCAATACAAGAAGGACCTCTCCACCCTTCATTCTTACAAAATATGTATGAAGTATTTACTCGACTTTGCCATCAAAAATTCTTTTAATGATAGATGGTCAATTCTTGTTGAATTTGACAATTTTTCTTGTTCATTTTTGGGGACTTTCATTTAAATGATTATTTTAGAAATTAAAAAATATATATATTTAAATAATTGATTTAAAAATAATAATATTCATATTCTCAATCAACATGAAAATGTGCCACATCATCACCAGGTTGGATGAAAAAAATATGACATGTCATTGCCTGCCTGGCATGCAATAAGGTGGAATATATATGGCATACACATGGAGCATTTTAGAAAGCTTGGAACCCCCGTTTTTTGCACCCATCTTCATCAAACAAGCTGACATTACAGTGTGTTTTTCTAGATTTTGGATGTTTTTAGTGATGTCAATTGCGACAGATTTTAGGTGACATTATAGTTGACGCCCCTTCTGTTCAAAAAAACATACTACTACAACTTCTAAAACATCACACAAAATAGGGGATTCTTATAGTGTACCTTAGTGATCTTCTCTTTTTACATTCTTCTACAACTCAAAATTATAATGTCATTTCATGTCCTCAATACTAATCTTGCACAAAGATACCTAAAATAAATACATCTAAGGTCTCTAAGTAAAGCCTAGAATGGAAATCATTATTCATGAGATTTTGCTTCAAAAAATCTCTCTCACTAATGGTTGTACTTATTAAAATAAACAAATCTTACACCAAAAATTCATCTACAAGGAACAATTTTCATGCCACTCAAAAGCAAGCCTACCAAATTGTCATGTTGCTTCAAACATACTCTTCTCACAATCAAAGCATATTGTTTCAACAAACTTCAATACTTAGACTCTGTACATGTTGCTATCTTGTTTGTTCATTTATGGTTTCAAAAGTATCCTCTCCACCCATTGGTTATGTTATTATTTTGATCATCCATCTATAATTTCAAAAGTATCCTCTCCAACTATTGGTTTCTCATGTTGATCTTGCCACCTTCATCTTTGGGATAATGGCAAGGGTTAAACAACTTGGTTGACTTGAATCAAGAATTTTGCTATTGAGGATAAGGTGATGAAGTCCTAAATTTGTTCTAACCTTAAACTCAACACCTTGTTTTGTGGTGACCATTTGTATTCTTTTTACTTCTAGAAACTTTTTTCTATGGAAAATTATACACCTATGACATGTCATAGATGAAGTGAGTCTTTCTAGTGATGTACCATTTTTATTTATATCACTTAGAGGTGAAGGGAATTGTTTTTTTACATGATGTGCCTTGCTTGAAATTGCTAGGTAAAATAATGTCTTTCATTTGTTGTTTGAAAGATGAAGATTCGAAGTGTGAGTGTGAACTACAATGAGAGGAATCTAATTAAACCCTAAAGGACCAAGGCAAATTTGGGGCAAAAACTTTGACTACATAGATTGAAATATTGTAACGTTTGAAGTTAGGAGAACAAGTTGTTTTTGTGACCTTGCTTGATAGGGCTAATAGACATTATCCCCTCCTAGAATGAGAATTTTACAATACTTGTTTTTTTTTACATTTTCATCTTGTATCATGTCAATTACATACCTACCAAATTTCATAATCAAAGGTCTAGATTTTCATAGGTTGTCCAAAGGTGCCCAAGTTGCCCCCAAAATTCAAGGTAGCACAACTATTTCTTTCTTTTTTTTTAAATAAATGAAACAGGATTACATTGCCAAGGTGGAAAATACAACCAACCAGCCACAATAGTATAACTTTTGATTCAAGAATCCAATTGGAACAAAAATTATATTCCCACTAAGGAGGGCATGAAGAAATTAAGTAGCAACCGAGCGAAATTTAGCCAGTTTTGGGATCACTGCTGCTGGCTCAGCAATGAATTTTGAATTTTGGATTGAACATGGCCAATTGTGCAGATTGAAAAGGGGCATCAATACATCCAGGCACTTATTGATGAGAGAAATGGATCCCTTTCTTTCTTTTTCGGGGACCATAGATCACTTTTTTTCATCATCTGCACAAGTCACTATATCATTAACTCAAGGTAGGAGGTCCATAAAGTGCCCATAAGTTAAACAATGACGAAGGAAACTGAGTACGGATTTGAAACTTTTTAATGCAACAACCTGTACACTATATGGAAGCATTGATGGACAAAGTCCAAAAGTAGATATACAAAAGTTGTAGTATGTGACATACAACACAACTGTACTATGGAAGTTTGAAGAAAAAACTAGTTGTGATTTGTTAAAAAATGAATTTCAAACGTCTGAAACTCGGTTTCGTGCACCATAATTTGGAATTACTATATACTTTGTCAAATTTTTCTTAAAAATCCAAAAAAAAATTTGTGTGATTTTACACATTGGTATACATCATTTTAGATTGTTGTAAGAAAAATTGAAGTAAGTTGACATTAAAAGAATTACAAATATTCACAATTTGACAAACATTCAAATGATGTTTGAATATTTGATGTTCTCACAATATTCTGAATTTTTTTTTAATTGAGACCATGGAATTGCATTAGCCATTGTAGAAAGAGTTTAGGTTGCAACATAAACATTGCTACATCTGAATGCATTTTTAGGTTCAGATTTTTGTACAAAGACTAGAGTTTGTGATACTTGTAATTGATTATACCAATCCAAATAAACAAATATCATTTTTAATATTATCATAAAGTTCAAAACCACTAGATATTACACTAACTTTCATAAAGTTGGCAAAGTTTTGATATTATCAAAATTGTCATAAACAAGTTGTTTAATTGGTTGAATCAATTATTTACATTTTAAATTTTAGAATGTATAAAAAATTTGAACCTAAAAACACATCATGCATCACTAATATGTATTTTAAAAGGATTGTTAGATTGTTCTATTCAACATATATTTCAGATGCAAGGACATTAAGATGTAACAATGGTTCATGTGGAAACCTAAACTCTCTCTACAATGGCTAATGCAATTTCGGGCTTTCAATTCCCAAAATATATTTAAATATCGTGAGAACCAACATCATTTGCATATATGTCAAAGTGTGAATATTTTTTATTCCATAAATGTCAACTTTCTTCAATTTGGGTGTACAACAATTTGAAATGATGTACATATACCAACATTTGAAGGTATAAAAGAAATTGGGACTTCTAAAAAAATTTGCAAAATATAAAGTAATTCCAATTTTATGGAAAACAAAAACAAGTTTTAGACACACCTACATTTGAAATTCATTTTCTTTCAAGTGACAACTAAGATTTTCTTCAAACTTCCGTAGTACTATGTTATATGTCATATACTTCAACTTTTGTATTTCTACATCTATACTTTGCCCACTGATGCTTATAGTAAATGGTTGTTTAAATGAAAAAGTTTCAATTCCATATGAACTAAATTTGTTTGTCACTATAAGAGTTGAAAATTAATTGGAGAGGATAAACTTCTTTTCAATAAAATTTCCTTGAAAGAAAAATGGAATTGACAACTAGCACAAGTCGTTTTATGTTTTGGGGAGCTTTGTGGAATTAGTTATAATAATCTGACCCAATGGCTACTAAAAGCATTCACCTCCTAAAATGTATACTATTTGCTCATTGTTGGTGCAATGAGAAAGCAAAATGTACCTCTACAATAGAGGACACTTTTAGAGCCCAAGTACTTTATAGTCCTCCTACCTTACAATCAACAACAAGTCTTTTATTGTGCAAAAAAACCCATATCTTCTTCAATTATTAAGCTAACAAATTTAATAGAGTTTGTATTGGAGGTTGCAACTTTATGTTTTCAACAAGGGTAAAGCAAGAAGTAAGGCAAACTTCTTACACTCGAGTGTCTTTTTCTTGAATCTTTTTTTTTGTGGATTTTCAACTCAATTTCAAAGTAATTGGCATTGGTTTGCAAAACTTGTAGGAGATACATATTGCTGAATTTTTTTGAAACATGAACTATGCATTTACAAAGTCATGTGAAAAAACTTCTTTTCAAAGTTTCAACATAAAATATCTTACAATTAGGGATTTATTGCTTTGAAATTTAAAAGTATAATCCTCAACAAAGTTCTTAAAGTATAATCCTATAAAAAATTGAAAATTTTGTTCCTCATAGATTGTAATTTTATCTACACGTGAAGCTTTGATTCATTCTATTGGACTCATGATGAGAAACTTATGGAAAATCTTGTTTTTCAGCCAATCTAACCATCTTCTTGAAGAAATAACTTCTAGGATTCATTTTATAATGCAATTCTCACATTTTTTTCAAAATTTTTTTTTTGACAAAATGAAGTGTGCTTGCTAGAACAATCTTACCATACTGACGATAGGAATGAAATTCTATTTTTTATTTTTTTATTATTTTTATTATTTTATTATTTTTATTTTTTTATTTGTAGACTTTTGATGCACTTTTTGAACATAATTTTTTTATAAATTCAACATCCATAGTGCAAATTTTTCCACAAATGGTTGACAAAGTCATTTGAAATTGCAAGTCAATGTTCAAAAGAAAATTCCAACTTTGAATGCTAATATCTTCCAATCTTTATGGTCAAACTTCATAAGATTCTTACTACAAGATTTAAGACAAGTGAAGTATAAGATCCTACGGTTAGATTCAAAGTAAAATTTATTCTTTTTGTTTTCTTGGGTGAACGCAGCTAAAATGGCAGTCTTGAGTAGTTTTTGACAGAAAAATGACTTGAGGACTTTTGGGGTTAATTGCTATTTCTATTTTTACTTTTTAAAATTTTTGACTTTGCAAGGGCCTGGCCGGAAAAAAGCAAATGCCCTACAATGCTGCAAGTCCTATCAATACAGTTAAAATATTTCACGAACTTTAGCAAACATTTAAAGAAAAATCTTTTTCATGATTGAAGATTCTGTATGTTCATGATTCAGTAGTCTTTTGCTTGTACTTTTTTGTATAGAATCTTTATATGAAGTGTACCATTCTGTCAAGTAACTTACATGAAGTCAAGTGTAGAGCTCAATTGAAAGGAAATCATGTACGGTACTCAAGTACCTAGCTTTTCATTTTCAAACACCTAGCGGAAAGGTTTTGTTTATTTTTTAACCCGTAAAGGACCAAGTGTCCGTCCAGCGTACGCAAGAAATCTCGGGTAGGCTCCTACGAAGTCATTTTTAGTTAGATGTTCATGAAATTTGAACACAATGTGTAACTATGTATCCCCTTCCTGAAAATCTAATTTTTTTTCCAATCGGGTGTTCGGATCAAAAGTTATGCTGCCCTGAACTTTGCGGGCAGCTTCGGGCAGCATGTGCAAAACTCTTCCTATGATTTTGAAATTTGGTGTTTGTGTAGCTTACATGATGCAAAATGCAAATGTCAAAAAACAACAACTATTTAGTGTAAGAATCTCATTCTAGAAGGAGTTAAAGTTTGCAGGCCATATTGGGCAAGGTTGGAAAAAAACTTTTTCACCTAACTTCAAACGTTATAATCTTTCAATCCGTGCGGTCAAAGTTTCTAAATTTTTTTCCACATGTTCCCAAAGAAGTCTAGTCCAATTTTGTACGGTTAAATTTTGAAAAAAAACACTTTATTTTTCATTTTTTTCTTGCTGCCCTAAAAAGTGGCAGTTTTTGACAATTTCTGCCCAAAATGTTCCTCGGTCCTTTAGGGGTTAAGTTTAAATATTTTAACCCAAAAAGACAATATCTATCACCAAGGTAATCAATCAAAAATGATCTCATTTTTGGACCTATAAGGTAGAATGCTCTAAAAGCGTCCCTATTCTAAAAGTGACCACTATAACATATTGATATTGAGGTACATTTTGCTTTCTTCAATGTACAAACAATGTACATTTTTAGGAGGGGTTCATTTTTGGTGACCATTGCATTTCAACTTCAATAATCCGTAACTAATTCCACCAAGGTCCAAAAAATATGAAATGACTTGGGTTATATGCCCATTCTATTTTTCTTCATATGAAAATCTACTGAAAATTGTTTCAAGGAGTTTTGCTTCCCCCCAAATGCAATCAGCTCTTAAAAGGTCACTTTAAGAGCAAACTACCTTACAGATGTATTTTTTTTTTATCATTATGACAATCTTGAAAGTCATCCATTAGCTACTTTTTGGCCTTTATGCCTTTACTTAATTAACTTTAGAATGCCTACAGAGTGAAGTTTTGTCTTTTCGATGGCAATGGAAGGACATTGGTAGAAGCAAATCGACTTTTCTTCATCCAATTGTTTTTGAGTGGTCCACTTGTTCTTTCCACTTTTCATGTGCTGAAAAATATCATTACAAGTGTTTTTTTATTTTTGTATGAATTTGTATGTGTGTCCCATATGACCGTGTAGTATATTTGACAACTTTCAGCTCCTCATACTAATCCAAATTTCACCTATGAAAATGATCTTTTTTTTTAATTGATTTCAACTATAGAAATTATTTTAATCAAATCTAGTTTTTCATCCAATTAATTTTTTTTTTTAAAAACAAAAATGAATATTTTATAATTTGAACATTGAGTCTATTACCCAAGTCTATTGAATTTCAATTTAGAGAATGATGTGGTAAATGGAAATACACTACAATATCCATACCTTAATTTTTTTTTGTTTTTCTTATGTTTTTTTGTTTGATATGCAAAGATCTAAGAAACCATGAATCCTTGGGTCCAATCTTGGTATTTTTGGAAAGCTTTCTACAAGGAGGGGCACATGAATTTTGATTCATGGGGTTTAGAACTATGATGTGAAAGTTATGGATTTTTTAATTATTTTTTAATCAATTTTTTAGAATTAAACTATCATTTATTTTGGAAAAATATAACTTTCACATCGTATGTCCAAACGCCACAAAACAAAGCCCTTGCACTCCTTTGTGCATAAAAGATATTGAATTTCAATTTGTTCATAAATGGGAAAATGGAAAAATTATTTCTACTTTTAATTTTGGCTATGGCAATGGCACATGATATACTAGTTTTTAAATGTAATGTACACTTACGGTGAAATATTCAAAATTTTCCAATTGATTTTGTATTAGATATTAAATTTTTTCACTTATTCTTCCAAAAATCATGATAATTTTAAATCATTACCAAAAAATCTGAAATTTTATGACTTATAGAAGACATGTGATTTGATCTTTGAAAAATAAAATAAAATAATTAACATTCAAAATTAGTTGTAAAGTAGAAGAATCAAAGCATAATAAATTGAGACAAATTGCATGGTTATAGACTCTATCCTTATAAGGTTCAACATTTCATTGCCCTTTATTTTAGAAGTGTCTAGACTACTTGTCTTATTTTGACCTCAAAAATCAAGTTTTTCATTGATATAATTGATTTTAAATTACAATGCATATGGAAGGGGTTTATAAAAATTACTTGTGCAAGGTCTTATTAGCCTTCAAAGGACCAAATGCTCAAATTTCAAACAATGAATGAATGCAAACATGGCTTGAACTCAATAACCTTGGCTTTTCCATCCATCAAAATAGTTATAGATGCTTGTGTTAGTTCTCTTACATTTTTGTTACATGTATAGATTTTTACAATTTTCCTTTGCAAATTATTTTCTAAGCTTCTATGTATATAAGTGTAATTGACCTCAAAAAAAGAAATTTCTAGTTAAAAAATTACCAATAAAAAACAACTTGAATAAATAAGTAAAATATAAAGTTTAAAAAAATCAAAATGGTTAGAATTTAACATTTTGAACTAAAATTGGAAAACTTGTGAACATTATAAATATTTACTCAATAATCAATTTTAAAAAGAACTTTCAATTTTAGTTTTCAAATATTATTGAAGAATATTAGATAGGGTAGTAGTTGATCTAATTGTATAAATATGGTCCTTTAATCATATTTTACAACTTTTGTTTGAAAGGGATCTTTAAATTTCTCTTCTCAGTTTCATTTTATAGTGCATCTCCGCAAATTTGAAAATCTAGACTTTATCATGGTCTTCAAAAGGTTAACCATTTTAGATAATCCATAGGTTGCAATTTGAGACATTGCAAATTTTATTTTCATAGTTTTGGGTATACATCGCAATCAATAATAGAAAAATAGAAAAATTCATATTTATCAATCATACAAAAAAATATATACCTCTATCTTAGGATAAAGTTGTCAATACATAGTATCTTATGTCTATTGAGTTCATTAACATCATATATGTATGGGGTCCTAATAGACCAAAGTTCTATTATAAATATTGTAGGATTTTGGGTGGGTTCTTGTGGTGTCAATTTTCATTGTGTGTTTTTTCAACATTTTTTTAAGGTAAGGGCATGTGCTAGTTTTCTAGCAATATAATTTATACATCCATTGGTGCTTTTGAAAATAGCTATGTCCTCCCAAGCACATGAAATAAGTCTTGAAGATTCTTCTTTATAATGCAATTATAGCAACTTCATAAAAAAGCATACAAGATTCTTTTTTTAATTCAATTTTCACAATTTTTCAATGCAAAAAGGGCTATAAATTGTAGATTTCTTGTTACAAAAATCTCTCCCCTTTATGATTTACATATTTTCATGAATTTTTAAAACCATCAACAAAAAATTTCCTTCCAACTTGAATCCACTTCAATCATCTTGACAACGCTTTAAAGAATGAAATTTGTATAGTTTACTCTCATAATTTTTTCCCTAGATTTTCAATTCAATTCTCCAATCCAAAGATTTATCCCCTTATGGTCCACACAATTTTCTGTACATATTCACAAATTTGAATTTTGATTGATATTATATATTATATATCAAGATTATTATAAAATATTAACTGTATTTTTGAATTTTCTCCTTCAATACAAACAATACAATATGAAATTCATATGATGATATTTCTTGGAATGTAAGAATATGAACTTAAAACCTTTTTTTTGACACAAATGGCAAATTCCATTGCAAGAAAGGCAAAAGCACCCTCCTAATCAACAGTGGTCAAATCCACTAAGGAAAAATATGGACACCATCAAGACACCAACAAGAAACCTACCATCTTAATCAAAACATTTTACCCATGAAGGTGAAGTTTAAGCTTTGACATATTGAATAGATGAGAGACCCAATTAATTCCAGCCATACGAGGGATTAAACTCAAAATTGTGTAATTCATAATATTCTAAGTTAAGAGGATTCAAAGACTAAAAGCCTAGTATAACTAGGTGAAACAAACTTGTTTCTTCTTACTTTGAACCCTAATATCTTACAAATGAATCTTTGTGGTTAAAATTTATGAAAACTTCTCCATGAGTTTTTGTACAAATCTAATGCAAGATCCACCAATTGGATATGAATTTTATTTTCTGTCATAGCTCTTTGCTAGAAATGAGTGTTTCTTTTGATAAAGCATAGTCTTGGAACTTTAAAAGTTAATGTTTTATTTAGTGCACCTTTTATTTTAACTTCTTTATAAAATTCTTGTAAATAAAGTGTTAATAATGAGATTTCAATTTTCTATAATGGACTAGATAGGCACCATCATGTCCATTGTAGGAAATCTTTAAAATACTTAAAGTGAATTCAGATTAAACTTGCTCTAAAAATGAAGTGAAGAAGATATACAACTATAAAATTAAAAAACTATATATTTTATTTTAATGAAATTACTAGATAGAATACTTTGTGAGCCAACAACTTTGGTTTAAAGTTTAATTTGTAGATAAAAAGTTGTATGATTGGTAAATATGAATTCAATTTATTTTTGCTATTATTTAGAATGACCTACATCTCCAAAACTTTGCAAAATGCTTACTAGATCATTTTCACCACTAAGATTCTAAAATTCTCAATTTCTTGTAAAAATTATTAGTGATTTAGGTTTTTCTTGCATCTGATGTGACCTTCTACTTTAAATTTTTTTAAAGATGAATAGGAATTTCTTTTTAATTTCTTTTTTCATATATTCTCAATCCATTTTCTTACATATTGACTAAATTGTGCAAGTTATGGGACATACATATTTTTTCCTATATTTTTTGAAAGATAGAACTTCACCTTTGGGAAGGATTTTTAAAAACTACATTTCGAAGTTTAGGCACATTTAACTTGTAATCATGGTGATTTTCACTCTAAATTTTTTTAATGTTGTACTCAAATAAGTTAACTAAAGAATCCTATGGTTGGATTTATTAAAGATAAAAAAATAGATGAAGATTTTAGCCTTATTTTGGATACAAATATTTTGAAACAATTTTGGGTCTCAAAACACTATAGTAAAATAGGGCTTTAAAGGAGGGTGCATCATAATACAAAATCAACCCTATGTTATGGAAAAGAACATACCTATCCTCATTCAATGAGAAGTATTGTCATATGCCCTAAAATGGGTTCCGTAGAGGTTACATAACATTGTACAACCACCAACCCTAAATCTTGGATTCTTAGAAAGTGTGTATCATCTTTTTTGACAAACTTGGGGAGAGATTATGCTTATCCTTGTAAGGATGCCAAGGCTGAAAAGTAGCCTATGGATGACAAAGAATCCTTCTATTCAAAACAAAAGTGCATGTGTTCATCTTTGGAATTTTGTGCAAAAAGGGTAGGTCTTGCACAATAGTTTGACCTCCAATGTATGTTTTTGTTTTCTTTTTAAGTACATGATTCACATTGTACCCCAAAGGATGATTTCCACAATGACCAACCCATCATTTCAAGGTTAAGATTAGGGGTTGTCACACCTTCTCCCCATCCTCAATCTTTCAAGAATGATGACACGGCACTTTCTTCTTGAATTGTGGAGGGACCATTCTATAAAGATTGAGAATTTTTTTCTTCTTCTCCTCTCAAGGTGAAGTATAGATATGTAGAAGTTTCTTTATTTCCCATTCTCCATTTTTAAAAGGGGTGATGCACCTTCTTCATGGAAAAGGGTTCCCTATTGGCTCTTCTTTTTCACTCCAAACCTTCTCATTCTTCATAGAAATTTCATTCTTGGAGAAGGCATGACAACCCCTATTATTATTTCAAAACTTGGTAGGCTCTCACACCTTGCACCGGTTAGTATTCTTAACCCTAGAAGAACAAGCTAGTCAATGTGAAAATCAACTTTTTCTGAAACCGTGTGAATCAGTTT
This sequence comes from Straminergon stramineum, assembly GCA_963920665.1. Lineage (NCBI taxonomy): Eukaryota > Viridiplantae > Streptophyta > Bryopsida > Hypnales > Calliergonaceae > Straminergon > Straminergon stramineum. Next base: position 3,329,421 of record OY987266.1, read on the forward strand.
GCATAGAGAAACTCACCAATACTCATTGGAAGTCAAACTAGTGTACAAGACCTTTCCTTTTTCACACAAAATTCCGAGGATGAACAATTGCACTTTTGTCTAACTTGGGAGGATTCTCCGTCTTCCATCGGACACTTAGTGTCTGCGATGCGGCGTCCTCCTAGAGCTCCTCATCTTGTTTTGTTTCATTTCATTACAAGTGAGGGTCCTCGTTTGGACGATGCAGAAGTGAGGGACCCTACAGCGCTGGTAAACAATGTTCTGTTGTGTTCTGGTCACCATGTCGGTGTTCGTAATGTTCGCTGGAGTCCACTCGTCACACGGCCTTCGTACACACGGTTCCTTGGAAGTTACGGAGTAGAACTCACCTCCGATCCGCTGTGCTTCGGGAGAGAGCATCTCCGACTTGTGGAGCGGCAGCTATGATTGCCAAAGATGCCGGAAAGAATCATAAAGCTTGCAGTGGAGGGAGAGGAAGAGGAGTCTGGTCGACAAACGCGTAGCTTTCACAGTTGAAGGATTCCATGAAGTTCCCTGGGTACTCACTCACCTGTAAGCAAGTTTAAGTATCCTTACCGACCTCGTCCAAGAGGGCAAAAATGTGAAGACGAATATGCCATACCAGTTGCGGCAATCAACAGGAAACTGACGAGGGAATGATGGACTCTTCCGTTCGGTGGTTTCTGTTCGGTGGTTTCTGGGAACAGGCCGGCCCTGGGTAGAAAACCCTGGAATTTGTCTTGTAAGGTAAGGCAGGAGGCTTGAATTTGGGAGGGTCATTTTGAATGCCGGATCATAGCAAGTTGGAAATGGGTGACTTTAGGACAGTTATGAGGACTTCACAATTGTCACGGGCCCCTGATGAGCGTAATTTGCTTGAACTGCAGTTTTGATTTGACATAGCGTAAAAAATAAGTGCTCTTCTTGAAGTACACTGAAGTTTGAATTACAATGAGGTCTACATTAAAGAAAGTGTAAAAAATAAGTGCTCTTCCTGAAGTACACTGAAGTTTGAATTACAATGGGGTCTACATTAACCCTTGTACACCGGGCTGGTGACCATGGAAATCAGCCATTTTGGAACCATGTGACATCATCCACTTTCAGAAAACCAAAAAATACTCATTGGGAGTCAAACTATTGTAGAAGATCATCCCTTTCCACCCCTAATTTTGAGGATGAATAGTTGCACTTCTGTCCTGTAGAGGAGAATTCCTTGTCATTCATCACACAAAAAATGTTTTGCCATGTTGTTTAGGGGTTAAAAGAAAGTGCCTTGCATCCTTTTCTTATATTAAGTGCTCACTTTTATGACTTCCTTGAACCATCCAAAGCAGTGTTTCAATTAGGGCCACTTCACACTACGGCACAAGATCGAGAGTCCGTCGGTTTCAGCCAATGAGATTGTAGAAACCCAAGAGTTTGGCCTCTCGAGCCTTCACACAAGGAGGCACAACCCAAAGTCCAAGAGTCCATCAAGTTTTTTTCAGAATCTGACAAAATCAGAGTCATTAGATCAGACTGTTTTTGTAGAGATAGGTAGGATGCCCTCCCTTGTTTATTTGTTTATTTGTGTCCCCATTGGGGTTTGAACCCTAGTCTCCACCATTACAATGGGGAGTCTTTGCATTCTATGAACCTAATTCCCTTCAATGTTTAATGCCACCTTTTAATTCCATTTATATCCTTCATATTCCTTGCTTAATGATGAGAGCATGTGTTGTAATTATTTTTCCAAGGCCATTTTTGACTCCTTTCTCATGTTTTTTAACCTTTTGCTTGAAAAAATTGTCACATGGGTGACAATTTATTGAAAATTTCAGAAATTGGATGGATTAGAAGTCGAAAAAATGGAATAGGTTTGGACTTTGGGCTTGAACTTTGGACTTTGGCCTTTGGAGGCTTCACACTATGGCCTGCCGAAGGCTCCAATTCCTAATTTTTTTGGCCTATTTATTGCTCATTTCCTTGGACTCTCACCAAAGTTTGGCCACTCAATCCCATGGCCTCTCAACTTGGACGGCCATAGTGTGAAGAGGCCCTTAGTTTTTGGACTTAATTCTTCTATTCAATGCATGTTTGGATTCATCGCTATACACTATACACTATGAACAGGAATAGAGGCCTTCAGACATGTTACTTTAAAATTCGATTTTTATTTCAATTCCACTCAGAAATTTACAGGAAAAAAAAAAGACAATTCACTACTTTCTAAATTCCTCATCTGCCCAAAAAATTCCCAACCTTATCAGTTGCACTGCTTTGTCCCCATACGTTCTTTATCCCTTAGGTGCACCATTTATGAGCCTCCTACATTATTTGTAGTTTGCCTTGCTCTCCCCCTAAGCCGCTTGGGACTGGGGGATTGTACTTATCTTTTTCACAGTAAATGGATCCCTTTATCTATGTCAAAAAAATAAAACACCCTGGAATTGATCAGTTGAAGTGGGTACTCTGAAAACCATCACTTTCTACTTTTATGCTTGGTTACTGTTATTAGACTGATCCAATCTTCATATTTTCTTGTTGGCACTTGAAAGGAGGTTCCAATGCACCAAAGAATGCGACATTTGGATATTGTAAGCAGAAGTTATGAAGGAACAAAGTTTCATTCTAAAACAATATATTTTTTCAGCATTAGCAATTGAAAATCATGAATTTTCAAAAACAAAAATAGAATGTTTGGATAAGGCATCTAATTTCTATGAATTTTCAAAGTAAAACTCCCTAGGGCACCTATAGCCACACTCTACTAAATCTGCCTTGATTCTAGCACCAAAATCTAAAAAAATCAGGACCCACCAACCACAATTAAGTATGGAGATGGTTTCAAGGTACTTTGAAGATGGTTGCAAGGTACATTAGGGAACACTTTGAGGGAATTCTACTCTCATCTGTGGGTACACTCATGGCTATGGATGTTCCTACCTTAATCGATTTTGGACATGTATTTTACACAAAGTGAAGATGGCAATTTCAGGTCAATGGTGTATTTGGAGGTGCCCACTGTACTAGGGATGAAAATTTTGAATTCATAATTGAAATTGGAGAGTCTTAATTAGCTACCAGTTGATGTTACAAAAAGTAAAATTAACTAAATTTAAAATAGATGGTAAGTTTTTACTTGGAGAATTGGAGATGTCTCTAAGGCCCATCATTAGTATATAGAGATTGATTCAACATTTGGGATTTTTAACCCCCCAAAAGGACCAAGTAGCATTTTTGGTCATCTATTTATGGATGGAATTTTTATTTATTTTTATTTGAAATTTTCACACAATACGTGGTTGATGAGTAGCTTCAACACACAACAATTATGGAATCTCTACTTAGAAATAAACTTTGAAGTGTTTTTTTGAACTCCATTCTTTTTCCAAAACTTTTGGAAAAAAATAAAAATCATTGGATGTAGATTTTTTATTATGCCATGGCAACAATTGGGATTGGAAATTTTCAATTCTATTACTAAATTCTTAAAATTTTTGTATTTTAAATCATATCTTACTTCTTTCTACTTACTATTTTTCATACATTAACATAAAATATTTTTTGCTGAATTTTTTATACGTATTCCAAACTTATTTCTTCAACATATAATGGAGGGATGCAAGTTGTAGGATGTGCACATTTTCGGGTAAAAAATTTGAAAGATTAAACTTAACCATTTAGAAATAATTGGAAATACTCTTTTTTGAAATTCAAAGCATCATGATCTCGCAAGTGGTAAAGTTTTGTAATCTAAAACTTTTAGGAGGTTGTACTCTAATAAGTTAACTAAAGTATCCTATGGTTGGATTTGTTAATGAATAAATGTAGATGAAGATTTTAAGCCTTGCTTTGAATACAAGTGTTTTGGGCCCAAAAACATTGTGGCTCTTTAGGGAATGTCTCTAAAGCCTATTGATAGTGCATAGTTAGGTTAAACATTTGGGATTTTTTTATAGCTTTACCAACTATTTTCCTTCAATTTCCGTATTCAATTTTTTTTTCAAGTACCCGGTTTATTTATTTTTCTATTTTTACTAACTTTGAAATAGGGGGCAAATTTTTTCTTAGAGATTTGGAGATGTTTGTCATTCCTATTAATAGCACATGGGTTGGTTCAATGTTCAGGATTATTCTAAAGCTTTACTACCTATTTTCCTTCAATTCTCATATTCAATCACTTTTTTTTGAGTATCTTGTTTGTTTATTTTCTCTACTTTTACTATACATATAAAATATAAATAAGTTTTTAGTGGATATTTTCCTATGTTTTAAAATCCAAATAGTTATTTACTTATTTTCATTGGCTAACTTTCTATTGAGGTAGAAACACCCATTAGCATCCCTAATTCCATCCTTGTACCCTAGATATTACTAAATGTGCTTCTAGATTTTAATTAATGTGTCCTACGTATGTTTAATTTTGATTGACTAACACATGTAAAGGACACATACTTAAGTTGATTCACCGACAATTGATTTTCGGAGAGTTCAAATTTGGGTCCACCTACGTGACACATTTAGTGGTCTAGAGAGCCAACACTTTGAAAAATCATAGAAATTACATATGACATTTGAAAAATCTATTTTTTTTTAATATTCATGATTTGACTCACTATTACTACAAAAATGTAATTTAAAAGAAAAAATGCCTCCAACTATGTTGAATTGCTATATTGACGCTTTTGGGTGCTCCCACCTTTATCGAGATTTTTCCTTAACTTTGGATTAAGCCCAAACCATACCATATTAAGCTAAAACTAAGTCAGAAAGGAGTTAGGTGTAAGAAACCACTAAAAAATTTGTTTTTTTAATTGTTGTGATCTTTTAAGCAATAACTTAGTCCATTTTTGGAAGAAACAATCCCCTTATACTCACAAATGATTGAATTAGACCTTGATGATTGAATTAGAGGTACTAAAAAGTTGCAACCATGATTCATTGTCTATTCAATTTACAAAAATAAATTTTATCTACTCTTCAACTATTACTATGGCCCTAATGTGAATGAAACTTGCTCTGAACTCTATCATAACATTGTTCAATAGCCAACCACATTTGGTGTAAAATTAGTTTGGGTAATCAACTAAAAATATTTGGCCCTTTTATTTTTTTAATGTTCTCAAAGTAATAGTCAATTTCTTGTACTAACAATTCCCCCATTCTTATGAACTATGGTTAAATTCTAGTGTTTAAACTAAAAAATCAAAATCAAAATATCAATATATTGTGGTTAAATAATTTAATACTTTTGTTGCCGAAGTTTAGAAGAAGATTTGATTTAGATATTACAAGTACTCATTTATATTACTACATTGCATGTATGATGTCTTATAGGTGTTTTGTTGGCTTTGGATATAAAGGGAATAGGCTTTACATTGACTGAAGCTAAATTTGAAGAAGTTTGAATAGGACCTTAGCCAAAAAATAAGTTGGCTACAAGGACAAAGCCTCTCGTATAATAGTTGTTCATTATGAATACAAAGGGCTAGAGTAGTGTGAATTGGTAGAGAAGTGCAAAACTTGAGGGCTCTATTTTCTAATTAGCTAAAAGATGTCGTAGACACTCTTGAGAATACTCTTGTGGATATAAAAACAAGCACTTGTGCTCAAAGAGGTTGTGGCACACTATCCCCTGAAAAGATGTGAACATGACGTTTGTATTTCCATTCCTCCCCCCTCCCTTGGAAAAATCAAAAGCCATTGATCTAAGTTCAAGAAAAAACTACCCCCCCTCCCCTTAAATTTTGTCAATCTTCTAAAAAAACCAAAGTTATTGATGCCTATAGAACAGACTATCTTACCCATCCAAATTTGAATATGAAATACAAATACAGTTACATGATATAGATATGGTTTTAGACTACAAAATACATGATACAAGTACAAATACATTCACATAATACGAATATAGAATTCAGATATGTAATACATATGTATTCATATGAAAAAATATAGATATATCCCATATGGTTTGCAACTTCCACAGGTTCCCTAAGAATACAAATATGGGTGGTTGGGGTGGGTTTCACATGTTGAACTCATTTCACAGAAGGGGGTTCCTCAAAATTTTGTTCAACTAGTAGGAAAATTACCTACGTGCCCCTTTAAATTTTTTGTAAAAGCTTAACAACCAATGGGATAATGCCATGTGTCCCCCTTTTAGAAATCATATGTGGTTTTCTCTAAAATTGACACTATGTATCCAATTTGTCACCTCAAAAGAGGTAGTAATTGCTTGCCACAAACACTATATAACTGACTTACTGTTGGAATGACAACCTACTAGCCAAATGATTGTATAATATCTATGTCATATGATGGGGAATTCATTAGGGCACTACAAAGTTAATTTAGAATGGCTTTCAATTTTTGAGACAAAGTGCATATATAGAGAGACTTTACACACATACACACATATATAGATAGATAGATTGTTGTTTAAAGTGAGATGGACAAGGCATGTCATAAGGAAAATAATATGTTTCACTCTTCATCTAATTCTAAAATTTGTCATGCATGCAACTAACATGACATAGTGCAAAATGATCAATTATATATAATGCAAAATATGACAAAGAAAATTTAAAGAATTCTAATAATGTTGAATAAGGGGTAAAAAAAGCTTTTCTTCTAAGTTCAAAATCTATAATCTTGCAATCCAACAAGTTTTAACTTTTCACTTTTTTATTTCATTTCCATTGGAGTTTAGTATAGTTTTTTGTGATTGAATGTCAAAACCTTAAATTAAAAAGAAATAATTAGTTTTTTCAATGTACTAGAAGTGGCAATTTTAGACAATTTTTATCTCACTACATCTAAAGTCTTCTTTCTACAAGTTCCACTTCAAGGCAAGTATCAACTTTTATGAATTGTAGAAGGTGAATAAAACATACTATACGTGGGGCTTGGAGATCAATAGTATGAAGACCAAGGTCCCAACTCTAAGTCCTAAGTTTTCTCATAGATGATACCATATGGTAGATTCATTTTTGAAAAGTAAAAAAATCCCTCAAAAAAATTCATTTGGGGGGAACTCATTGCAAAAAATCTACAATTTTCAAGTTTCTAGATGAAATTAGCTCATGAGGATGCTTGATTTAGTGTTATTTTTCTCATACTAGATAAAAATATAGAGATAGAACGTAGAACCTAATTTGGATTTGTACAACAACATAAAATTCAATTCCTCAAATGTACATACAACAATGATAGATTCTTTTTAGGTTTTGTAGCACATAAATTCTAGATATAGCATTCATTCATCACCAACACTTGAAACCTAGGCTAGTGTATACAACTACTAATAGTAATTACTACATCCCTATGGCACAACTCATATGCCATCCACACAACCACTTCACCATCACCTTGAAATCTCTATTTCAACTAAACTGACACATTTTCTAACATTAATAACATGGCCACCAAGTACATCATTTACACACTACTATACAAATGGAAATTAGAAAACAATCAAACAATTTTCAACATACATGACTTACACTAAACACAAATAATGCTCTTTACATCGTCTCTATCTTGACCCTACATTCATTGCACCCTTTTTTCTACAACTCTAAGGAAATACCCAAATTTCAACCTATTCCTACCCCCTTTTAAATTTAAATTAGTTAGTATAGAGTCAAACTTCTTATGAAGGTTTGTAGTTTAGGTGCCACTCAACTCGGCTTTTGGGAATTCAACTTGAGACCCTAAATAAACATATTCTTCATGTGTGCCAACTACTTAGAGTGGTTGGAGTTATTTTTTGGGTCTCTACTTTTGCTAAATCCAACTCGAGTGGACTTTAAGTCCCACTTTTTTGGCACCAAATCCTCCAAGAAGTGTCGCCATGTAAGTGGCATTTTAAGTACCCTAAGCCTTGAGCCTTGGAATATAGTATATATAAAACTCAAGTTCCAATTTTCAACTCTCCACCACTCAGGTTTTGAGAATTTGATGGGCTGTAAGCTTCAATTTAGGATATAAGATAGGAGGTCCTACAATTGATCAAGCTCTAAATGCATCCTCTAAGTATATAGAGGTACGTTTTGTTTTCTTCAATGCACTGTTGATGTATAGCAATCTACATTTCAAGAGGTGAACACTTTTAGTAACCATTACATTTCAACTTCAAATTTTTGTATCTAAATCCACAAAGGTCCACAAATGCATGGATTAGATGTTGATTTCCTTTTTCTCTCTTTAAAAAATTACTGAAAAATATTTCAAGGTAGTTAGGTTTTCCCAAAATGTAATCAATTTCTTAAAGGCATGATTTTTGGACCTCCTATTCTTAGTAGAAACAAACCCTTATTCAAGAAATTCTAATAATAGTTATCTTGTGAGTGCATACTATCATTGAAGTGTTGAGATAGGGTTGTCTTTTGGAGATTCATTAGGCCAAGCAAGAATTGTCATTGACCATGGGAATTGAGAAGTCTAAACAACTCCAATACACATGCTTTGCACACTTATAACTCCAAATCTTGAATATCCTGGAATGCCTAAAAGACTAAGTGTTTGTTCAACAAACACTTGAAAACTCGGGTAGAATCCTACAAAATTAATTTCAAAGATGCTATTGTGTGAGCATGTGAGCTTTGAGCATATGTATAACTAGGTATCCTATAACCATTGAAGGTGCTTATAATAGAAACACCTGTAATATGGTATCTATATCATTGTTACACTATAATCGTGGAAGATTTTTTATAATAGAGATATCTATAACATAGGTGTATAGTATTCTAGGCTCATGGGCTCAAGCTCCTAGGCTCACATAATAGCAACCCTCAAGCGGTTTCGAGAAAAAAACATTTTATTCTAACTTCAAGCCCTATTATCTTGCAATCTTTGAAAAAGTTCTTGAAAATTTTCCCACACATTTAAAATGTTTGTCCCCTAACATTTTATCATTTGTATTTCAAATAAAAAATTTCCTCATTACACAAAAAATCATTAAAAAATGACTAGTATATTGCCAATTTACTTAACTTCCTTGCATTATAGGGTGATTTAGAGTAAGCTAAACTCCATATTTGCTTCTGAAATATTGCATGAGGGTATCTAACAAGATTTACAAATCAATGGTGGAAAGACTCAAATTCACCAAGAACAAAATATTACTCCAAGAGAGCTTGAAGTTTGCTAACTCCATTTTACAAGATAGAAAAAAAGTTATTTTTTTCATTTCAAATGTTATAATCTTTCAATCCAAAAGGGCAAATAGGGTGAAAATTTTCAACACATTGTCACAGTAGTTTGCTACACTTTTGTACAGTTGAAGTTCAAATCAAAGCTTTTATTTTGAATTTTGGGCAATATACTAAAAAAATGGTAGTTCTTGACAATTTCTCTTGAAAAACACCCTCGGTCCTTTAAGGGTTAAACAACAAACCATTGAGCCTATGGAGGCATGGTAAGAAGTCAAACTTGAATTTCACATAATTCTTGGTTTTAAATGTCTTTAAGCTTGAATAAGAATGTATAGCTCCAATAATCTATACTTTCTTCTATTCTTAGCTTTTCAAAAAAATTTAAAATTATGATTTTTGTAAATCTAAAGGTTGCATCTTGAAATCTTAAAATATGCCATTTTGAACTTTTCTATCAAATTTCTCTTACTATAAGCTCAAGGAGTACACCAATTAAGATAGCCATAAACAATGCAAGCTCTATAAACCATCCCTACATATTATCCTCATATCCTTATATGGTGTGGAGATGAATAAGAGTTTATAAGTGGACAAAAATGGAATAAAAGGTGGATGTACAATTTATGAAGTAACATTCACATGTATGGATTCCAAACAACTAAAAGGAATAAAAATTTGTTCAACGAACTTCAACATCTTTATTTTCAAATCAAGATCTCTTCATTGCACAATGACATGAGATCAATATTAAAGGCCTGATATTAATAGTTGATTGCATTTAAAGAAAATTGGACACAAATAAAGGAGACCTTTAATTCACAAAATAAAAATACAAGACCTCAACCACAAACAGCTAACAATTGATTGCATTAGATTCTAACAAAGAAGAGGTAGGGTTAATGAAACCCAATGATCCTTATTATTTCATCTTCTTATTCCAAAATTTTCTCATAACATGAGAATTGAAAACATCTTCTACCTTTCTATGAAGCACCAAATTTGACAAATTTGAAGCACAATATTTAGAATAAAGTTGATTGCAGAAAAAATACATCAGTGGTAGCATTGAGTACTTCTAAGTTGAGGTGTGAGTGTGGTGAGGGTCAAGATTGGGGAAGCTCAACAAGTGATTACAATATGGACTCTAGAAATGGTGAAGTTTTCTCTCACTCTAACAAAGTTTCGTTGGGAAAAGAACTACAACATTAGGTGCAAGAAGAAAGAAACATAGATGAGTAGTTGGATGGAATTTTGGACGTCAAAATTCTTAGTGATGTAAAGGTGTGGAGGTGGCCACAAAGAAACAACCACATGATCTTGAATTTGAGGCAACAACAGAGCAAAGCATACTAGGCTTCGAAGGTCTATAGCCAAGCAAAGAAGTTTCAACGAGTGGGAAGCAAGTGACTTCAAGTACACGAAGAGCCAACATCAAGAATGGGAGATGGAGACAGTTGACACATCAAAGGAAAGAAGCACTAGTTCATGGGGAGCCTCATAAAAAGGCATCACATACAAATAGGAATAATTAGGGTCATGAATTGGCAAAGAATAGGAAGAGGTGGCAAAGGAGACAACAAGCCATACAAAGGATCAATGTTGAAAGGATCACTTCAATATTGGGAAGAAAAAAAACAAAACAAGCAGATCATACACTATTACAAATCTACGATGTAAAGAATATTTCAATACATGGTTTTATCTTAGTCTAGGTTGACATTAGTACGATTGTATAAAAAATAATGCAAATTTAGCTAAACAAATCATGGCGAAATAACTAGATCAAGACCAATGATATTTAGAAATGATTGGTCTTAGCAAAGGTGATTCTTAATCACAAGAGCCTTTGAATGTGAAGGTGATTTCAAGAGCTATTTGGGCAATAGTTTAGATCAATCAAAGCCCACAATTTGTCATCCCTCATCTACTACAAAGAAGAACTAGTAGATAGCTTGGTTGCTAGAACAATCTCACCCATTTGGGATTAGTTTGTTTCGATTCCATCTTAGAGCTATTAACATTACAAATTATCCTTAACCCCTAAACGCCCAAACTGCCTTTTTTGGCAACATAGCGATTTTGGGCAGCTCACTACGAATGGAGTTTTTCTTTGTTTTCTTTGAAATTTTCACACAACATGTGCCCGAGGAGTATCTTCAAGGCCCAACAATTTTCATAACTTTTGACTTCATGGTTAAAAAGTTATTGCATGATATGTAATTTTCATTGATCTTCGGGCAGTCCAAAAATTTCTTAAAAAAACACTTTTTTAAGAAATAAAAATTTGAAATTGGTTTTCTAGATTTATATGTACATGGAAAGCATTGAATCATTCCATTTTTATTTATGAGATGAAAGTTATGAGGCGTTTTAGTTTGCAGGCAGTTTCAAATTCTCTACTCTAAAATAAACTTTGAAGTCCTTTACTTCACTCAATTTTCAATATTTTTTGAAAAAAATAAAATCATAGGGTGTGGATTGTTTATTAAAACATTACAACCATTGGGATTGGGATTTTTTAATTCCATAACAAAATTCTTCACAATGTAGTATTTTGAATCATTCTCTACTTCTTTGTACTCACTTTCTTTTTCCTATATGTTGTACAATTTCAAATGATTTGAATTTTTTCAAGCATGTAGCCAACTTGCCTTGAAGATTGAATTCAAAGAGTAACCACCATTTTGGAATTTTTTTCATAGAAATGTCGCCTTGTGAAGTGCAGCTGCCCGTTTTTTCACAGGGCCCAAAAAAGGATTTTTGCTAATTCAAATGCTAATATTTTACAATCTACATGGTGGAAAATTCTGAAATTTTTTCCACATCTTCTCAAATAAGTTTAGTACAAGACCTTACGGTTACATGTGTCCAAAAATGTTTTTTTCGTAAAATTTGGTACTTGTTCTAGAAATGACAGTTTGGGAGCGTTTTTGGTGAAAACATAGTTGAAAACATTTAGGGGTTAAATCTCAATCCTATTTCTACTTCATAATTTTTTAAGAATGAAAATCAAGTCATCTTTTAAATATAACTTATTTCCTCAATTATCAATTCAATTCTTCAACATAAAAAATTGTAAAATCAAGAAATGTATTGCAAAAATTTTAAGTCAAGGTAAGATTCGAAGTCCACTCCTCTAATCACTCCAGGTACAAAAAATCCATATTCTACAATTTAAATGAAAAATAATATCTAGTGGTCTACACTATTGAAGCTTTTGAAATTTCTTCAACACAATTTAACACTAATTTAGAGAAAGATACTATTGTTAAATATGCAAAAAAATTGTTTAAGTGTTTTCAACTTTGCAATAGAGATGCAATTTGGAGTGTTTTTTAAGGGAAAGAAGACCTTGATCCATTAGTGGTTAATAAAAAAACTAATAAAGTTTGACCAAGTGGGAATGTGGAATGTCCTTTTAAGGGTTAAAGAATATTGATTGATTTCATTTATCCAAGCAAGGATTGCAATTTTGTTTGACTAGTTCTTCAATCTTGAAGTGCATGCCTTCTCTACTATGTAAATAGGTTTGATTATCAATGCCCCTACCATAACATTCACTAGCCTTCATGCCCTCTTTCTTTCCTTCATACACCCTACTCATCAAATTGACCCTTCATACATTCATTTAGCTACTAATGGGTGTAGAATATTTCACACCATCTACAATAGAGCCAAGGCAATGACAATGCATGCTACTAAATGTTATGTGTGATCAAAGTTTTTTTATCTTCTCTTTAGAATATCCTCGGTTATGGCCCAATGAAAGAGCACCATAATAATAAATCCTAAGCATGTTCCAACAAACGCTTTTGAAACGAGGTAGACCCCACAATGACCCAACCTTTTTACATTACTTGGAACTCTAAAGCACCTAACATCCTACTCGTGGATAGTTAGATACTTCCTATGTCCCTAAATAAATCCAAGGGATCCAAATATACTTGTCCCAAATTAAATTTGTCATGGTGCAAGAAATTAGCCTTCCACAATTTGATCAACAACAACTAAAGCTAATTCATACACCTTGGAGCAAAAGAATCCACAAATACGACTATTTGGCAATTTGATCCCTACAAAGGGAACTAAAACACAACCTCTAACCCACCCCTATACAACAACTTCTACTAACAAATCTCTTGTTTAGAATTTCTTGGAGTTGAAGCACAAGACATCATTAGAATAGAAAATAAAGGACATCATTGGGCTTCATTGCACTAACGTTGGTTGGAGAATGATCCCAAATAATAGCACTAGAGTAGTTCCAAAAGGGGAGAAATTTGTCAATTTTGTTGCTTGTTTTCAACATGCACCACTTCACCATTGACAACCACTCTTTCACACCTAATGGGGTTTATTAGAAGCTACAATAACGATGCATTCCTCTAAAATAGCAACTCACATATTAATCTAGCCATTTCTAGGAACCCCTGGATTTATTTTGGGACACATGGAGTGCTATTCATGTTGCTAGTGTTAGAGACAAAGATGGATGATTGGTTGGAGGAGTTACATGTTTGATGGTCATTGTTTTTACCATAGTTGCTAGCTTGCTAGCTGTGCTCTGCATAAAAGCAAAAATTAAGCTTAGAGTAGCTCCAATGCACACACTATTACAAGTACAATATCCAAATTTTGAAGAGGAAGTAGGTAGACCTCATTCCATGTTGGCAACTTTTTTTTAAAAATTGCCCCAATGCAAAGTTTGCAATTCAAACCGCAAATGAACCTTTATCGCATTATAAAAAGAAGGAGAAAGAAGATTCTGCATTAAATAAAGATTTTCATGCAAAATAGGAGAGCTCAGTTCTATTAGCATGCAGAACAAGGTAAAAAAGGGATGACATTGTTGACTTTGGCTATAGTGTGCCACCTCACGGGCTCTTCATATTTCTTCAAAATGATGAGTAGGGGATGGATAATGATGGGCCCAGGAATAACCAATGACCAATGCCAGTTGCATTGGGGCATGTTTTTTTAGTTCCCTTTGTCATCGAAACTTGACATATGTGTCATCAAAACTTGGCATATGTGTTTCTGTCTAGCATTGGAGCTGCTCTTAAGGTAGACCAACCTATTTCTGCCAACTTCCTATAATTGCCATCCTATTTTTGGCCCCATCTCCACCATAAAACTCACCCAAATCCATTCACTATTATGACAATTTCAATGCATTAATTTCAACTTGGGTAACATGTCAGCCATTGATTGGTGGATACTCTAGTGCTAATAGGTAGATGTAATGGCGGTTATAGGTTTAGGATAGGACATTTATGGCTCTAGTCTAGTGGTGGTTCTGTAATTCGGGGCAGACCACATTAAAAATTCACCAAGATTACAATTTTTATTGTAAAATTATAATTCCACTTGGGTTTGATTCGTGAAACATGTGCACACCTCTGAAAAATATGTGCCCCTCCTAGAGTTGGTCCTAATATACTCAGATAGCGATTCAGGGTGGTAATAGACTGGTCTACCTTAGCTGTTACCTTAGCTGTTGCATTGGGGCACATTTTTTTGGTGTAGTTCCCCAGTTCTCACAGTTCTTACCGTTACTGCGTCAGTAACGGTATATCTTACACTTTGCATTGAGGATGCTCTTAGCGTAGGTTTTTTCGTATTTTTGGCTTACATTGCCCGGGGATCACAGTTATGATGTCTGATCTCTAAAGGATTGAAGGAGGCGGAATTGACTGCAATCCATCATGTGAAAGTTATGGAGCAATAGGCCCACTTGGGCAATAAATTTAATTAGTGGCCAACTGGGGAAGCCAGATATCAGCAATTTCAGGTGACGTCAGATGACGTTGGGTGACGACTCTATAGTCTAAAATTGTAAAACTGTAACTAAGAAAGATACCTTACCTTAATGCAATTTCCAGATTTGTAGTGGACATGTGGCTGCACCTGACAATGGTGCACTTTGAGCGTACTCCATAAACTTTCTGCATTTTGCAAGGCGGGTGGTGATGCCTGCCAGGTCCATCCAATGGGCTATATCGCTAAAAGTTTGTGCTATGGGGGGAAAGTGTCAGTGCTCTTGTCTCATGCGGTTCGCAAGCCACACTTTGGCTTGCAAACCCCCCCCCATTTTGCACGCCACCCAAGACTTTTGGCCCAGCCTCTTAAGAGCTTCACCACCCGTCTGACAAAATGTTGGCTTGCAAAATGCCAAGCCATCCACTTTGCCAGCCGGGTGGAAATCAACCACCCCACCTATAGCTTGTTTAAGAGGCCCAGATTAGCCAAATTGGGAGGTAAATATGAAAAGGCACACATGCTGTAAAAATCATGCCTTCATGCGATTTGACGCAGGTGAAAAACAAACTTCTCGACGCAGAGGAAATCTAGCCCACAGTTATAGAAAGCAATGTTGCATTCATCATACCTTGTTTTGCCAACCGCGACTTGGCTAGCAAAAACACCTCCGTTCTGCCAACGGGTGGGGCGGTTTTGCAGGCCAATTCACACTAGTCATCCATTTTGCCAAATGGGTGGTGATGCTGTAACAAGTTAATCTGTTTTGCAAGAATGGTGGGGATGCTCTTAGGACCCTATATTCACAAGATTCATCATTGTTTTGTTAAACAAACCGACTCTAAATATGCTAATTAACCCCAAAAGTTACTTGACTATGTTAGCACCCAAAACTCTCAAAAACTGTCATTTCTAATACAAGTACCAAATTTTTGAAAAATATCATTTTTGGACACATGTAACCATAGGATCTTGTAGTACAATAGATTGAAAAGATGTGGAAAAAAATTCAGAAAATTCCACCATCTAGATTGGAAGATATTAGCATTTGAAGTGACAAAAATCCTATTTTTGACCCTGTGAAAAAATGGGCAGCTGCACTTCACAAGGTCACATTTTTATGAAAAAATGTCCAAAATGGTGGTGCTTCTTTAGATTCATTCTAAAACTCAAGTTGGCTACATGCTTGAAAATTTTCAGATCATTTGGAATTGTGCAACATATAGGAAAAAAATAGTAAGTAGAAAGATATAGAGAATGATTCAAAATACTAAATTGTTAACAATTTAGTAATGGAATTGAGAATTTCCAATCCCAATGGTTGTAATGTTGTAATAGACAATCTACCCCTAATGTTATTATTTTTTTCCAAAAATATTGAAAATTGAGTTAAATAAAGGGCTTCAAATTTATTTTAGAGTAGAGAATCCATACTTGCCCTCAAACTAAAACATCTCATAACTTTTGACTCATTGATCAAAATGGAAGGATTCAAAGCTTTGTATGTACATATAAATCTAGAAAACCGGTTTCAAATTTTTATTTTTGAAAAAAATGATTTTTTTAGATCTGCCTAGATTGCCTGAGTTGAGAAACAAACTACATATTAGGCCAAATCTTTTGACTCATATTTCCAAATGACCTCAAATTTAGTGCACATGAAAGATATTCCTCATCCTCATCTTCTATTAAATTTTGGGCCCAAAATATGAAAATCTCTAGTCACACATACTTGCCAAAAATTGCTATATTGCCAAAAAAAAAACCTTGGTTTTTTAGGGGTTAACCAACCAACATGTCCTTGTTGCTTGCCTCTCTTTTTATGGAGAAAGGTGGACACCTCCAACATCCACTTTTTGCTAGTGTGCATAGTTCCTATTATTAGAATGCTCAAATGCTCGTATTTTCTTGTTGGCAAGTGAAAAGAGGTTCCAACACATCAAAGAACACGGGATTTAGATACCGGATGCAAAAGTTATGATGCCTCAAAGTTTTTTTGGTAGAGGTTTTATAATTGTTTCTTCCACCTAGGTACATATTTGTTTTGGAGATGTACAGATAGTAATGATGGCAATTTTGGATTAGTGGCATACTTAAGGGTGCCAATCTTGGATAATAAGGTAATAATGTGAAAGGAATTTTGTTATGCGAATTTTTATGCTGAGCCACTTGAGTGGCAAGGATTGTTATTTTTCATAAGGAGACTCTACTTTCATGTCACCAGATGTGATTTCTATGATTGAATGGTTAGATCTACGTTCAATTATTGAACCCCCAAATGTCAATTGTATGTTTTAGGTCATTTTTCACTTTCGGACAAGCCCTTCTGAGTAGAATATTTGTTGGACTCTTGTGACATTTTGACAAGAAGTGTATTTCACTACTAGCTTGATGCCTAGAAAATTCTACAACAAATAGAGTTGTAGTTCAAAAGTTATACACCAAAGAATGTTTCCTTCTAATATAGGGGCAATCCAAGTAGACATAATACATATGGAGTATAATAGATCCTTTGTGATAATCTTTTGTCAATCATGTATCTTCTCTTTGTGCCACTTGTTCTCTAAAAGTCGAACAAGTACATTTTCTTTCTCATGACCACATTTCTTTTACATTGTTGGTTAATTTCTTTCTCATGACAATATATGTACACAAAGCAAGTGCCCTTGTACAATCATATGTTGTGAGAGTTCTAAAAACCTATACCATAATCCAATTTTTTCATAATATGTATACAAAGAGTGCAAATATGTATTTCATTCTTTTGGAATCCAATTCCTTTCCAAGTTAAATGCAAAATTAATTTCCAAGCACATATAAGCTAATCACACCTAAAATCGACCATTCCCAAAGATTCTCCCATTTTCTTTTGAAGGGAAAGTGAACGAGGAAGATACCCAAAATGGTGAGGATTAGAAGAATGAGTGTAAGGTGGAGTAAGGGGGCCATCTCACACAACAAACAACTCTATTTATAGTATTGTCGAGGTGGCCACCTTACAAGTGGTCCATTTTGGGTACACTGTCCAAAATCCATTTGATATTTATTATGAAATGATACTAGGGAGGCAACCTACTCCTAATCAGTGCCTCCATTCTAGCAACATAAGGTGGAGTAATTTTGATCACGAGGTGATTAGCAATGATTAATGTTGGTACACTTCCCAGCACAATTGTGGCGCATTATGATCGGCTACAAGACTCTCAATACTGCAACCAACCCTTGTTTGATTTTGCAACCAACCCTTGGTCGGAAATAAGAAGGTACGTATGACCAATATGGGTGGAGTATAATCTTCAGCCCAAAAAATTGTAGTAATTTGAAAAATTATGAAAATCTTATGAACTCTATTTTTGCACATGGGAAAATTTTCCACTGTTGAAATCTCCCCTGTGAATACGTGTATATGCTTAAGTGCTTAAGTGGTCAGAAATGGGTTGCCTCCCCTAGTAGTATCAAGACATGCCATAGAGAAGAAGTTAAAACAGAAGTTTAGTGTAATTTCAGTAGTTACCTAATTGCTTGAGTGTACATACACATGGGGCGGCAACTTGAAGTTCTTTTTCTTTCTGGCAATTTGTTGCTACTGTGAGACAGTTCCAGCCTGTCTAGACCAATCCCTCCATAAATATGCCCAATTGAGTGACAAACTGTATTGTGACAGTGACTGCCACTTTTGGGTGCATTGCGCGTGACTGTGTGCCGAGGGCATGCAAGCCTCGACTACATTATCAGTTTATATTCCAAAAATATGATAATAATAATCGCTGACGAGCGGAGAGCACGTCCCACCATTCTGGGGTCAAATAATAATTTTATGACACTCCAAGTCTCCAACCCAGTTGCTTGCTGTTTCGGAACATAAGCCCTCCCCCTCCCAGGCAATCCAGCACACACCTCAAACACCTCATCGCATCCAACTTGAGGAAGCTCCCAACTGTCCCCAGAATCTCCATCAATAGAAACACCGGTCCACAAATCAAAGATCAGTGGACATGAAGCTGACCACGTCGACAACACTATCCTATCAATCTATGATTCCGTCGAGAGCTCTAAAAATACTACTCCGTAGTACCGAATCTCTGGACCTGCAATGGGACCCAAACTACAGAGGGAATTGCAAAATTTCTGTGCGCTACAGTGGCAACTTGACTTGAGAAAAGAGAAAACTAAGCCTTTCGTTTTGTTTTTCTTATTTTAATTGACAGTTTGACACACTCTGCAGTCTGCACTGGCTGCTTGCCTGTCACCCCAAGTAAAGCCCGGCCGAGCAAAGATCGTTTCCCGTCTGTCCCGGAATAAGGCATATGAAAAAATAGCAGATCTGGATCTCGGATGTGGAGATTCGCAGCTTTCTCTTCCACGCGCCGAATTGCGGCGACTATGGTTCCAAGGAATCACTCACTCACTCCTCACTTTTTCATTTTCTCTTTCGAAATTCCATTGCAAATGAGTAACCGCATCACTCCTCACTTTGAAATTGGAAAGCGGAAACAACAATTTCGAGTATCAAATTAATTGCTGGAGTGCCTTTTGTAAGTAGGGCACAGTTTCACTCGTGCGCAACAGTGTCCTGGGGGGGAAGGTCACCTCGAAGGTGCACCATCTGTAAAAGTTGCCGAGTCCACTGGCTGCTCCGCAACAGTAATAATAACTTAGCAGAGTCCAGTGGGCTACAGTTCATTTATGAATTTTTCAGTCTGTTCACTAGAAAGTTCAGCAACTTTAGGAAGCTCTATAGTGCTCAAAAATGAACCGATTTTGAAACCGCAAATTGCGTTGGAATTGCAACGAAGTCATCAATTTACCTTCATAACAAGTGAAAAACAAGTAATATAAAATTATAAAACAATTTGAATTTCTTTTATTCACTATCTATGAGAACCATAGGATAGTCAATTCTTTTTGGAATTTGGGTGAAGAACATGCAAGAAATCATTCAAGCAATTCAAGTGCTATGAGAACAAGTACCTCTAGAGAAATTGTGAGGGTTCATTTCTCATATGTACCATTGAATACAAGTTGTAAATTTCACAAATGTTGGCAACACTAGATAGTACATGGTATACAAAAAACATCAAATTCTTTGTATGATTTTCAATTAGATATGTGTGTTTGTGATGATGATAAAGTAGACTTAAGTGTGATTCCAACACAATTCGAAATTCGAAATTCCATTCATTCTTGGGTGCACACTAGCATCCCAAAGTTCTCCTAATCTTAGGAGGATCTATGAATTCGTAAACAAAAAGTAGCCCATTGTACAATAGAGAATTAGAGAATCATTGTGTAGAATAAGCTTACATTTCGTGGAAAACAAACTCCCCGAAGTGGACAATGAATGATGGAAATACAAAAGAAGAAGTGAACATTGACAAAATCAAACTTAACCCCTAAATGCCCAAGGTCGTTTTTGAGTTTCTAGGAATTTGCTCAAAATTGAACAAAAATCCATCATTTTGATAAGTTGTACTCCATATCAATTTTTTAAAATTTGTAACCATACAAATTAAAACTAGATATGTTAGAGATTACACAGGAAAAGAAAACACAACAATATCATTTATGGATTGAAAAATTACAATAATGTTTGATCATGAGGGTGTTAAAATTGCAAAAGTGATTTGAAGTCTTTCAATTCTCTTTTCACAAGTCAAATGTGAGAAGTTGTTCACCAAAAAATTATAAGGTTAAAGGGCCTAACATGCATAACCCCAATCAATTTATGGCTTCTCCAAATCTACTCTACAATTTTTCTAAATGAATTTTGAATGTGGTCTTTTTTTCAAGATCTAGTGTATTTGAGGCTCATTTCCAAGAGCTCCCAACACTACAAATAGTTAAGATTGCAATGGCCCCCTTGGTACAAATTCTTGAATAGAAAAATCATAATCAATCATTTTTAAATCAAATTTCTGATGCTAAGACTAGACTTCGAAAATAATTTCTCAAAAATACTAAATACTAAAAATAGAAACTTGGTTAGGTTTTTTACTAACTCCAAAGTATTGTCGACACCAAAATTTGGTGCCTCAGGCATTTTGGGGTTAGGTTACATCTGGTTGGTGAGCTCAACTTGATAGCACAAGGGGGGCATCAAGAATCGCTCTTGGAGGGAGTGACGAAGCTAAGAAGTTACCAAGTATGGCTAGAGTTTCTCCCTTCTATACAAAATAGTGAAATTAAGTTGTCCCACATTAATTTCTAGACATTGGACACTATATAAATATTTTCAGTTATTGTACAAGAATACACTACTTTTGAATTAGGTATTGTTGTGATTGGGACTCATATAACTCCATGTATACACATGAAAATATATTCAAAAATATTTGTTGACTTTGATGGCTTGTAAAGTAACTTTCTTGTTGTAAAGCAACCTAATTGTTAAGGCAACTTAATTTCACTATTTTGTGTAGAGGAGATAATGTGTGTATTATGTAGTCTTTTTTTCTTTGAAAATTCACGGTCCTTCAAATTTTGGCCCCCAAATTTGACTAAAAGAGTCCTTCCAAAATGATTGGTGTTTGAGGCATGCACAAAAATTGTTGTGGTACAACTGAAGGTTGAGACACCTCATTCCACAATAGAAAGATGGATGAAGGTAGAAGGACCAATTCTACATTAAGAAAGTGTCAATGTGCAATCATGAAAATATTTGCCTTGTCTAAGTTTCCTTTGAAGGGCTCACCAAAGAGAGCCCACATAGAGCAACAATCATCAAAGTTCAATGGAACCGCAATAGTGCCTATTAGTGAGGGATGAGGGATCTCATTTCTTACCAAAATCTATCATGCCTTCAAAATGGCACTCCAAGCTACTATTTAAAGGACCATATGAGATGCTATTAAAAAATAAAAAGGGGATGCAACTCAATTTGGCTCTCTAGGATAGGGAGTGGAGAGAACAAAATTCAAGTGCCATTCAAGGATAAAGAAGGCTACTAGAGCAAAAAAAATGCAATTTCTACACCAAGAAGATCTAAAGTTTTGTCTAAGTATCTCTTTGCAATCATCACCATAGTTGTTGTAGTAAGTGAGGATACAATTTTTATGAGCCATAAATGCAACAAAGGCCTGGAGTATGAGAGTCATTTTGATTTGCCATTTAAGCATTGCATAGGACCTTAGATAAATAGACTCTTGTTTGGGTCAACCTCTAAAAGAAATAGTGGCCGGAATTAATATTATTAGCAAGCATGGTATACAATTGATACCTTAAAGATAAGGTTAGTATAATAAAAAGTGACCCCTTCCTCCAAACAACTCCCAAGTATATTGATTCAAAATTTCTCAGCTAATATGGTACGTGCATGTAATAAGAGACATATATAGGTAGTTGCCATGACCAAGCTATGTTGAAAAGTAACAAAATTTAACTTACATCAACATTTTGTTTGGATTTGTCACTTGGTTTAGTGGCATACCATATACACAAGTATGTCTAGGAGGAGTTTTCTTCTTGAATTTCTTGATAAGCTTAGTGACAAGTGTAAAGTTTAGATTAGTGAGAAATTATCTTCAATTTAGTGTGTCAAGAATGTCTTTTGCTCTGGTGACATTCACTTGCCTTGGTGGATATTGGCCCCTTCACTTTTGTTTACAATAATGAAAGTCTATGAACTAGTTTTTGAAAGAAAAAAAAGGACGTCAAAATAGGTGGTTGGACTAATTTCTATGATCAGATGTTTGTGTGAAATGGTACCTTGGTGGTTTGAGCTAGAAAGAAAAAACAATTCAATGTGGATCCCATTGAAGGGTAGTATCTATAACTTATTACACCTATTCATATTGTTTTTAGACTCTTAGTTGAAGTATAGGAAACTTTGCATTGACAAAAGCTTACAAGGTAATGACATCTAAAAACAACATTTTTCAAGTCCCTCTAATTCAAAGTTCAAATGGCCAAAAAGATTGATGAAATTATTAACAAAGTCAAGAGAAATGAAATCCAAGTGATTTTGCATTTTTTCTAACGCTTTTGTAATATTTTACAAATTTTCTAAGTCAGGAACTTAGGATAGCCTATTATAACAATAGACTCTCGTGAATGGGCACTATTGAATTAAGAAATGCCTCAACTCTCATGGGTTGTTTCAAAAACTCCTCGTCTCTCATCGGTTGCTTCTAAAACTCCTCACCTTTCATTGGTAGCTTTTGAAAAGTTGTAGTGGTTTTGAGTCATGGAAGTTTTTGTTCAAGGCCATTTTCTAGGTGTTCGAGAATGAAAAATGTTTTAATTAGGTGCTTCAACCTCATGCAATAATTTTTTAACCAAACCTTATTTGAAATATGAGCCAATGGTATGACACAATGCATTGCTATGCAACAATGTTACAACCCCAAAGTTAAAAACTTCAATGTCCATGTCAAGAGTGCAAAATTGAAATTGATCTCAAACATTCAAAATTTTGTGAAATAGAGAACCAAAGAGTGAAATGAAAATTTTCAAGAGCCTATTTTAAAGTTATATAATGCAACCACATTTAAAAATATGGAAATTTGGAACATTATGGCTTCTTTTAGTTTGATGCCTATTATTTAGAACTACTACCTCAGACATCAACGAGAACCTCATTTTATCATACATTGTAGAAAGGAAAAAAAAACAAGCATGTCTTTAGAGATTCTTTTGCATACATATTGAATCACAACACTCCATGTATCCATATGGCGTGGCTTGTACTTGTTTCTTATCGATGTGGTCTTCTACTAGTTCATAAATTCTATGTGCCCAGGGTTTAAATATAGAGAGTTTGGTGGCTAGTATATCTTTCATACAAATACAATGATCTAGTGGAATAGTTGTGACTTAACCAAAGCTCATATACATATATACTCAAAACTCTATACTTGTTACCTCAATAAGCATAAAAATGTCATATATGTTATAGAATTTCAACCCCAATCTAGATCCTCAAAGAATAATGATAGATGTTAAACATGACTAATTCTTCATAACATCCTTTGTAAATATACCTCTCTATATGTTAGAATAGCCCCAAAGTTTATAAGTTAAATATGTGTAATATTGATTAATATCCAAAAAGTTAAATACATATTTTTTTGTTATATATTATAATGTTGTATATGTCAAAAATCTTCTACACCCTACTTATAACACATACAAAGGTTCGATTATAACTACCTATGCAATAACTTGAAGAGCTTATAAGAATTGGTTATGGTGTATTTCATAGAGTTGACCAAACAACATTGTCTACACAAAAGTGTACATTAGAAATACCAATATTTTACAATACAATGCTCAGACAAAAAGATTCACACCTCCATTTGTTTCTCGTACCAAAGTTCCAATTTCAAATACAATCTCTTGCAATTCTTGCATCATTGCATTCTCATAGTCTCGATTGTGCATACCAAATTTCAACTTCGAAAAATCAAAATTATATTTTAAAATTCAATTTCAGGATATTTCCTGATAATTTATTGAGAGATATCAATGATAAATTTTCAAAATTAAATTGCACACAAATGTTTGAACTGTCCATAAGTTCACCTTTCCTTTTAGTAAAAATTGCCAAGGTGTTCCCACACCTAAATTTTGTAGAGTAGATGTCTATATGTTGTAACTATATTTGGATAGACTAATCATACCATTTTCTTCATAGATACACTACTAGTTTTAGTGTGATGGTCAATATTAAAATCTGGTTACAACACATACATTTATTTTACAAAATTAGAGCAAATGAAAACTTGGTAGTGAACTTTCTATAGTGTGAACTCTAAAACTTTATAGCAATTTTTTCTAAAAGCAAAGATGCACTTATTGACAATTCCAACATGTAATTATGTGCAATTGAATTTTGAAAATTCATCATTGGCGACTCTCAATCAATTATCATGTAATATCATGAAATTCACCCCCCAAAAGACCAAGTGACTTTTTAATGTAAACAAGAGATCAATGTAATGGATAGTTACACATGAAGTCAATTTTGGTTGAATGTTTGTGAAATTGACACAAGGTGCGAATGTGTATCTCCTTAGTGGGAATATAATTTATTTCCAATCAAGTGCCTAGTTTAAAAGTTATGCTACCCTAAAATTTCAAGGTAGCCTAGACAACTTTGAGTAGCTTGGGGCAACATGTGAAAAATTCCTCTTCTACTTCTAAAATTTTGATAGGTATCTAACTTACATGATTCAAGATGATAATGTAAAAAAACACCCTATACACAGTGTAAATATCTCACTCTAGGTGGAGTTAAAGTCTATTAGCCCTGTTGAAAATCATTGGAAAAAAGAAATTTCCTTCTATCTTCAAATGATATACAATAATCTTTAAATCCACGCGGTCAAAGTTCTTGAAACTTTTTCCACACATTTCCATAGTAATCTTGTCCGAATTTTCACAGTTGAATTTTGAAAGAACTTCTTCTTCTTCTTCTTCTTCTTTCTCACTACCCTAAACAATGACTGTTTTCCTCCACTTTTGCTTGAAATGTGTGTCAATCCTACAAGGGTTAATGTAAAAAATTCACCAGAAATTGAATATTGGCGTTTTGAACTTGAGTTTTGACATGCATGATGGGGGGATTCTACAAGAATGATGGAATGATGCCAGAATTTGCCTAAGTTAACAATTGATGAAAAAGTTCGCTTTTCGAAAATGCGGGCGTTTGTATTGGAACCAAGGTACATGCGAATCTTTGGGTGAGGGCAACGTACAGTAAGTTACTGTACTGTACAATGAACAGGAGCGAAGAAGCCTTTTTTAAATAACGTATGAGCGAGAATCTAACTTAATAAGCTTCGGCTTTTTATTATTAAGCTTATTCCTTCTTCCCAGAGGTGGGGACTGAACACTGTCTCGATGTGATGTGATGTGCCTGTGTGTGCCTACAGTGCCCTTTTTTTCGGTGCTGGAAATATCAACGCGGACAAAGGTTTGCCATTGCTTGTGTCCAAAACAAAACAAGACAATATTAACACAGAAGTCAATGTTCACTGAGGCGGTTAAGTCGCGAAATTGCATAAGTTATTGATGCGTGCAGTCACTGCTGTGCGGATGATTATGACGGAATAATAAGAATAGGCCCTGGCATGTGGGCATTTCTGGCACTGCATGTTACATTAGGAGTAAAAAATGAAAACCAGTCAAATATAGCTTACCTTAGTACGGTGTTGTACAGTAGTCTCTCTAGTGGCATTGCAAAAAAAGTAAAACAAAAAAAGTCTCAAAAGGAATAACTTACTAACAGTGGCTCTCAAAAGAAAATACAGTGAAACAAAAAAATTCGCCAGAGCCTTGTGCTCTTGGTTTGATGTACTGTTTCCCTTTATCAATGGAAATTGTCTGTCTGGTTCAAAAAAAAAAAAAAAAATACAGTGGCTCTCGACTTTACCCCCTAAATGATGAGGCGGATGTTTTTTGTCAGATGAATGTCAAAGAATTCTCATGTGTAGGACAAAAGTGCAATTATTCATCCTTGGAAATAGGGGTGGAATGGGGAGATCTTCTACACTAAATAGGGGTATTAAGGGGACCCATACTAATTAATCGACATGTCCAGGGGATGTACATCATGTTTCAAACATCTATAGTTTTCTACAATCAATCCCTTTAATTTTTTGGTCCCCTTCATACCCCTATTGAGTGTACAATAGTTTGACTCCCAATGAATATTTTTGATTTTTTTAAAGTAGATGATGTCACATGGCTTGGCGTTCGAGGGTTAATACAGTGTCTCTTGAAAGGAATAAAGTGGCTCTCTCAAAAGTCAAAAGGAATAAGTTACAGTGGCTCTCTCAAAAGAAAATACAGTGGCTCTACTGAAAGGAATACAGGGGCTCTCTAAAGGGAATACAAGGGCTCTTAAAAGAACTACAGTGACACCTTCAAAAGGAATACAGTGGTCCTCAAAAGGTTTTGTACACTTTCAAAAAGTTCCCATAACTAATTGAGGAATTATAGATTGTAACCCTTGAAGAACCCAGGCACATTCTAGGCAGAAATTGTCTGAAATGCCACTCTTTAGGGCAATGAGTGAAAAATGAAAAAGAAGAAGTTATTTTTCAAAAAAATTCCATTGTACAAATTTGTACTAGACTACTATGGGAATGTATGAAATTTTTTTGTGAAACTTTGACAACATGGATTGAAAGATTATAACATTTGAAGGTAGAAGAATTTTTTTTACCTTGCTTGATAGGGCCAACAGACTTTAATTCCTCTTAGAGTGAGATTTTTACACTACATGTGGTTATTTATTTTACATTTGCATCTTGTATCATGTAAGTTACATACTTGCCAAATTTCAAAATTATAGGAGGAATTTTGCACATGTTGCCCAAGCTGCCCCCAAAAGTATAGGGCAATATAACTTTTGATTCAATCACCCAATTGGGATAAATAAATTGTATTTCCATTGAGGCAATACAAGTCCAGACCTTGTGTCAAATTTTGTGAACATTTAACCAAAGTGACTTTACAGGTTCTGATCCAAGATTTCTTGTTTATATTGAATGGACACTTGGTCCTCTAGGGGTTACTCGTGTGTTACTTGAACAATTTTATGCAATTATGTTATTTTCAAAGAACTCCTAAAAAATTTGGTGTCTATTTTTGGAATAGTTTTCCTTGAATTTGCCTACATCTAAGTGTGTGTATCAAAAAATTGAGTGTTGTCTCCATTTTCTTTTTAAGGAACAAAATTATAATAAAATATGTATTAATGTCTTAATTTATGTATCTAAAACGTCACCTACTTAAGACTCAAGTGATAACTATTTTTTGTGGTCTCTAAATGAAACATTGGTTATGTTATAGATATATGATTGGAAAACTTTCATATGTCAAATTGCCATGAATATATATAAGAAGAGATTGTTTCTTTCTTCAAGGTGGGACAATGAATGTAGCATGATTACAAAAGATAGTTTTGCAAAATAAAATTGAACCTAAGACACCAAGTAAATGTGAGATTTACACTTTTCATTCAAAGTCCTAGAATGTCTTTTTCAAGATTCTGGGTAAGTTCATTCGATGTCAAATTTTACTATACTTTATTGAATTTTTTTTAAAGTAAGGGAATGTATTAGCTTTTGGGGGATTATATAATTTATATCATTTGGTGCTTGTGGAAAAAGTTATCCCCCCTGAGTACAAAATGCTCAACCCTAAACAATAAGAAACAAATACAAAAGTTCAAAATGAACGTTTTTTTTCCCTTACAAAGTATGTTTATGTCTACACAAAAAGATTTGATTGATTCCATAATTTGAATTAGTGATATGAAAGTTATGAAGGCCGTGTTTCTCAAGCAATCATAGCATCATCATCAAAAAATATTTATTGGATTTTTTTTAAATTAAATTTTTATAATTTAAAAAAAATGACCATAGGGTGTATATCACCTGCCAAAACAATCTCAATGTTCAAATTTTCATTTTTCAATTCTATTTGGAATTATTGAGAATTGGATTTTCCATTTTGTCTAATGTCTACTTCTATTATCAAAATTTTCAATTTTCAATTTTATTTTTTATTATTTTTTCAATATCATTCCCCATCAAGACCTATATCTTGCTTCAAAGAGATTTTTGATTCTGTTTTAGTATGCCCACCAAGCAAAAGAATGTCATTTAAGGATTAAACATTGTTGCACATGTTTTCAAGCTAAATGTAAATTCCACACAATCGACAATTCTTCAACCAAAATAGGCAATCACTACTTGAGTCCATGTGACATAGTTTATATAACCACTCCAACTAACTCTTCCTTCATAGTTTCTAAACCATAAAGTCTTGTACTTGATTATCACAGCTGGCATTTTATGCAAAATAATTAGTTAAAATTGGAAAAAGTGGTTCTATAATTGTTTTTAGAGTTAATAGAATTTTCCTTTGTTTATTATATTTTTTGAAGACTTCAGAGCCTTAATTAAAGGAATTGTAAATGAGTGGAAAATTTATTATGAAATTTGCATGTAGACCATTTGGCCTCTTTTGTGAGATTTAAGGTAAAGCAACCCATTACAAACCTTTTATCCATTGCCGACTCCTAAGAATGACCCCATTACAGTTTTCTTTTAGTTATTGAGATTTGGGCCACATTCAATGTCTTAGCTAACTAGAATGGAGTAATTAGTGACCGCAATAGGAACTTTCAGTTTTTTAGTGTCAGTTCATTGTAGGAAGTGCCTTTTTTAGGTCTTTTGTGTTAGAAAATATTGTGACCGCAATAGGTGAGTAAGATGAGTGTTATGGATCAATTTTTGTTGGTTTTGGGATAGTCTACTACCTGTGATGGGCTGAACACTTCAAAAATTCATAACAAATTCACACTTTGTCGAAAAAATCTAGTTTCAAATACTCTTGCCATTTCTATCACTTGACTTTTCTGTGGAAAAAAAAGTAGAAAATTTCAGAAATGACAAGAGGGCAAACCCCCCACTTGGTCCGTAATGGGGTGTTTTACCTTACATGAGATCCATTTTGAAATTTGTATACAATCCATCTTCTGGTAATTTAGTTTTCATAGCATTAATTGATTCGTTTTTTGGCTCCCCCAAAGGAATTTGAAAGAAAACTTATGTATTGTTTTTGCTACCTTTGATAGTCGAGTACAATACTTTCAATTTTTTTTTATAATTGTTATAGGTAAAACATGGTACAATAACTAAGTGAAAAAATCCAACTTGATGACAATAGGTGTGTGTTCATTCTTGGTCCAATGATTGACTTTGAAGACTTAGGATGAGTGACACTAGAATTACATACATGTGTGAGGAGCATGTATAATAAGAGAGATATTAACTCCGACCTCTTTTATTGAAGTTGGTGGACTTAAAAGTTTGTTCACCTTAAAATCCACATGAAGACTTGAAGGTTCAAATGTGTTAATCCAAGCATGTTTGTTTGGGATTGAGTAGTTTGGACTTTGGATTATGACTTTGTGAGTATGATACATAACTAAGGTATATATACACATCGTCATCACTGTCCCAAATGTTACATGTGCATTTGAACCAAAAAGCAAGAATAAAACTTACATAGTGATTATGTAAGATGTATATAATCTCAGTATGAAAGCCTACAAGAAGATAGTGTCAATTTTGAATACCTAGAGACAAAACTTTGAAAACTCATAGTTTATTCATACCATGCCCAAGTAATGCATGCTAAAGTGCATTGGAATCCTTTTTTACTAGCCAATAAGATCTAAAACAATAATAGTTTTTTTTACTGTAGTAACTTTCTCCTAATACTATTTGTGACAATTATAGGTGCACTTACTTTATACCAGCTTTATACTTAACTTTGAGTTACTAATTACAAGGAGGAGGGGGGGGGGTATTGAGGGTGGGGGATATTGAAGGTGAGGGAGGATTGATCCCCTTATTGCCCAAGTGTGAGCTCCCAATTCATTAGTTGGGGCTCATAGTTTTTCTTTTTTTCAAATTTCACAATTTAGGAGGTGATTAGATGTAAAAAGCCCAAAATAGAGCGCAAGGCCAAAATAGGTTGTGACATAATGAAATAGTCATTTGTTCTAATTTAGGATTTTAGATATAGTAACGCCTCAAATGTCCATCTATGCATAGGTTAGAACCCTAAAATGGTGGAAGTAGGAGGTTTGAGTGAAGTTGCCCTAAAGTAGCCAAACCTACTAAAGTAGTAGCCTAGTCTAGTTAGAATTGAGACAAGAGAAGTCATGTGAGATCCCTAGGTAGGTCTCCATTTTCCCATTCCACCATCAAAAATGTAGAACTCTAATTGTTAGCATTGTAGGGGTTACCATATCAAGATGGGCTTGTAGAGGAATCTACAGCCTCCGAATGTTAATCTAGGGTGTGGAGCATGCCAAGGGATTGGAAGCAAAGTCCATTCGCCAAGATTCCCTTGTATACAAAAGATTCCCTATTTCCTACGTATTTAGCGGAAGGTAGGATTTATCCTCCCCATCTCTACATGTACAAAGTAAGAGTATGAGCTTTCATGACCATTTTGGGATGTCCTAAGAGGTCCCACAAAAAGTCTCGGAATTTTCTAACTTACAAAAATATTCTTTCTAGACAGTCAACTAGCGAAACCCACTATGGGAAATTCCTAGAAATTCCTCGGAGGGCGGTAAAATCTCACTAGAAATTAGGATAGGTTATTTTCTGTTAATAATATGCTCTGATAAGTTTTGCAACATTACAATAGCGTGAGGTATCCGAACCATGAGGTTCCCTCCAAATTAAACAACGTGGTAGTACATGCGGGGAGTTGACCGGTGTCATGGGAGCTCATGGAGTCAAAATGAAGTCAACGAAGGGTCTACTTATACCCCCTTAGACCTTTTGAATCCCCCTCGCCAATCTCCCTCTTCAGAAAAGACAAACTTTGAAAGTTAGATTTTCACCCTTTTTTTTTACTGAAGTTGGCGTTGGATTTTGATGGGTTTTTTGGTAAGGGAAAAGGGGTAGGGGGGGTTCTTTAGACGAAAAATTTCCTTCTAGAGTTTGCAAATCAGAGTTCAACTCCAAAAATTAGAAATTGGTCTAGCATAGAAGCTAGGAAGTCAACACCTTAATTATGGGTGGAGATCTCGTGAAGATTTAGGGCTTAAGGTTCTCATCTTGGGGACATGATTCATGGCTTGTGATTTGTGTAGAGGCTAGGAGGTCAACGCCCTATTGTAGGTAAAAATTGCGAGAAGATTTAGGGTTTAAGATTCCCATTTGTGGGAATGGAGTTCCCGGCTTGTAACTTAAAGGGGAGGTGGAATGCCTGTTTGCCTATAAAAATGGCACCCTTTTCCTCTAAAAACCCCCTTGTTTTATATTTGGGTTCGTTGGGTCCACTTTTGTTGGAACTTTTGGCGTTTAGCCAAAAACCTTGGCGGTGTTTGTCTTCTTCTTGTTTTGTGGTCTTTTTGTTGGTCTTTTGCAAGTTGTAGAGGTCTTAGAGTCCCTTTGCACTTTGTGTCTTTTTGTTTGTCGTTTATAAAGCCTTGTGTTCCTTTGTGGTCATTTTGTCTCAAGTTAGCTCAAGTTTTGAGCTCCTAGTCCTACTAACCTTGGAGAAGGTGTTGTGCCTTCTTATGTTGGGTCTTGTCATGTTTTGAGAGGTTTTGTGAGTGTCCATTAGTTCCTTGTACTAATCCTAGAGCCAACTCCCACCGCACCTTGGCAATGTTGTTTTGTAGGCCTCTAGTTTGCTTTGAGTCTCTTACTAACCATTTATATACTAATACTTGTCGCGGATTTTTGAGGTTGTCCCAAGTCCCCATGTTCTACTAACCTTGTCTTGTCTTTACATGTGTCATTGTGCATTCCGCCGGGACGGCAAAGCTTTGGACCCCCTTGGTCCCAAGAGTCTTAGATTGTGTGTTAAAGTCTTACCAACAATTGAGTTTTGAGCCCCAAGGTACCTCCTAGTCTTAGATTTGTTGTTAAACCCAAATCAAAGTCGGAGCTTTGAACCTACCTAGTGCTCACCTCCAAAGTTTAGTTTCCAAAACATTTTGGAAACAAGCCAAAGTTTAATACCCAAAATTAGGAGATAGGTCCTAGCATGTCCAAGACTAGAGTTCCCCCTACTCTCGCTTGTTTAATCACCCTTTGCAAGTCCTAGGATTTCTCTAGCATTTTCTAAGTCCGTGTTCGTAGCTTTTGGTGCAAAGCTTGAGCCAGCCTAGCCAGAGGCCCGGCCAATTGAGCCCCAACGATCAGCCTGAAGCCCTGGCAGTAAGCCCCAAGGCAATAGAGCCTGGCATGCAACTAGGCCTTGGTGAGTAGGCACCCAACAAGGAACCAACTTTGGCCAAGAGGTCTTAGCTTCCAACACATGGCCTAGTCAGTTGAGCCCAAAACTTTAATTTATGTCAATTTGGATTCAAAATCAGGGTAGGATAGCAAAAAAATTAGAAAAGAATAGGAGAGGAAGGAAAAAATAGGAAAAAATAGACTAGGATAGAAGGGAGGTAGGCAGAGGAAGAAGCTAGAAGGGATGGAAGGAGGTAGATAAGCATAGAAGAAAACCGTAGACAAGAGGAACAAAAACCTTCAATGAAATAGCAAGAAGCACCAAGTCCTACCAAGCTCATACCCTCTACCACACTCTCCACGAGACTCACTCACAACAAGTGAGGGGAGAAGAAAGGGGGAAGATGACTTGAAGGAGAAGAGAGAGCCCTCCAACCACTAGGACTAGGTTAGGAGTCATGGGAATTAATTAGAGAGTAGTAATAGTGTAAGTGGGAGAGGCCATCAATACTTGCTTTAGGGTTCGTAAGTTAGTGGGGTTAGGATGATAAAGTAGGAGGAAGTGGTCATTAATGCTTGAGTTAGGGCTTTTAGGAAAGTAGGTGACTACCCCAACTATCATACTCCGTATGGAACGAGGGCTAGGATAGAAAGGAAGGAGTAGAAAAAAAAGTAGAAGGGGAGGATGATGGGAAGTTAGCCAAGGATAGGAAACCCACAACTTGTGTTCAAATCCAACATTCATAATTCATCCAAGAAATCATCCAACTCCACAAAGGTGATATGACGGTGAGGGACGTGTTGAAGAGAAGTCTTGGCCATCTAGTGGAGGAGTCCCGAGCTAAGGTAGGGTACTAAAACTCTCCTTTTCATTGTAGTTCACTTTATTCCATGCATATAGAGTAGGGCCGAGGCCTAGAGGTGGGTAGTACCTCTAGGATAAAGGATCGAGCCACGTTTAACATTACAATCATTGAGTAGACATTGAGGGGATTCCGGGAGTATAAAATACGCCCCAAACCGACTCATAACAAGGGAGATATGAATAGATGAAGTTTGGGATCCAAAATGGATGAAGTTGGGTGAAAGTGATCCCTACAAGTCCAAACTTGAAATGTACACATTCATTGATAGAATAGGTCTAGGGTCCTAAACCCAGGGTCGGTTGAATTAGGGAGAGGGTCCAAGGGGATGGATGAAAATTAAATAGCTTCTTCGAGGGCTAAACTTCATCCGGACATAGCTCCTTGTAGGAACATCCAATTTCTGTAAATTACAGGTTTTTAGAAATGGCATAACATGATTTTCAAGTCAGGGGTAATAGATTTAGATTACATCCTATTCTACTAGGAAACTACAACAACCAAGGGATCAAGGTAGTTGGAGTAATTTCTACACTTAGGCTAGTTTGGGGGGTCCATCAATGAATTATAAGACTTAGGAAGCTTAGAATAGATCCATTGCTTGGAAGATACAATGGACTAACATTAGGCACCCGTTAGGATATAAGTCACCTTGCCGAACACAAGAACTTGGTTGTGCTCATGTAATTACTAAGGGTGGGTAAATATTTGCTCACACCAAGCCAAAGGTAAGTGTAAAATTGCCCCCTATTTTGTGCCATATAAATTTTGTATTTTTTCACCTCCTCTTGCTAAATCAAAGCCTCTTGTTGCAAACATGAACACATAATTTGCAATTGCTTTTTTATCATGGGTGTCAAATAAACAATTTTAGTATTTTTTCTAGGATAAAATATAGGGCAATAAGGGGTCAATCTTCCCTAGCCAAGTATTGAGGGGCGTATTGAGAGTTTAGTTTGTTTTTCTTGAAACACTAAGAGGTTCTTTTTGATTTTGAGAGTTTCGAAAGGGTGCACTCAATTAGACAAAAAGGGTGGCATGTGCACAATCACCATCATCGTAACTAGCAATAACAAACTTCACCTACATCAGAGTATCACCACCCATCTTGTAAAATGCAAGAGTGGTTTGGCTTGAAAAATGCCAAGCCATCTACTTTGTGAGTCGGGTAGAAAGGTTGTGCCCCACCATCACCACGGAAGTGAACATGGAGATTAATTACGAATATAACCATTGCAAAGAATGCCAGTACCAATAGCATGAGTTAAATCAAATGAGTAGGAGGTAACTCAAAATACATTGCGTGAAGATTGTCCATCCCTTGACGCATAGCTTCTGCTGGCAATGCGGAGTGGCAAACTCTTCTTGTCCTTTCTTGTTTTGCTAGCCCAAGTCAACTTGCAAGCTGGCTTGCAAAACCACCCCCATTTGCAAGCCGCCTTCGACTTGCAAGCCTCACTTGCAAACAAGTCATCTGTTTTGCAAGACAGGTGGGGCGGTTTTGCAAGTCACCTTCGACAAGTCATCCGTTTCGCAAGACGGGTGGGGATGCTCAGGACTAAACTGAATAAGACTGTCTGCCTGCCTGCTCTCTTTCTTTCTTTCTTTTCTCCCTCTTTCCTTTGACCCAAATGAAACAGGATTGCAGTTATTGCACACGGCAAAGTACAAGCAGATACCGCAAGTGGCCTGGCGGGGGGAAGTGGAATCTCTCTCTCTCTCTTTCAGTCTTTCAGTCTTTCCTCCCTTTTCAAGTTTAAGTTACCTAAACTCCGGTCAGGCCAGGCCGATCTTCGACTCCAGATATGTTTTTCTCCTTTTCAGTAACCCCAGTGTCCTTCATCCCCAGTTTCAATTAATGCGCCGGTGGCGAAGGTAAGTGAGGGTCTGAAGAGGGGTGGGGGCGGACAGGACTGACCCGTAACTTAGTCCCGTACCGCCATGAAAAATGTTTCAGCACTTCTTCTGTTCCTTTCAACAAACTCAGTTGCGCTAAGCTATGTTTAGTCGAGCCTGCGCACTTTTATAACTTCCAAGAAGAACTGCCAGAGGAGCATCCTCCTCAACTTGGAGCTCCCTGCATGGCTACTGCTGTTGCGGAGCTCCCCAGAAAGCAGGAGATGAGGAGAGAGAGAGAGCCAGCGAGCGAGCGAGCGACGGAGTGACGGACCTTTTCTTCTTCCCAGTCTTCGTGCTCTGCGCTCTCTCATCTCATCTGCAGTGGGGAGTGGGGACTGTGGGGAACCCACCCCACCTGTGTTGGTCCACAGTAATGACGTTTGCCGCAGATGCAAGGGCCGCCAAAGTCAACACCTAGCGAGTAGTTTTTATTACTAATTAACTAACTTACTAACCTGGCTCGGAGGGAGGGCCAAGCCCGGAGTCCCGGACACGGCATCCAACTTACTGTAGAGTGCAAAGATTTTATTAATAATAACGGTGCACTCAAGAGCCGGGGTGAACTGAACCCCCTCCTTCGGTCCCACGGGGAAAACTCCGAAACTTTTTCATTTTCCACGCATGATAAAATTTGCAAATTTTGAAATTCATATTTGCAACAATCTGAGGCCCCAAATTAGTGTAGGGAAGTGTAGAAGGTAAATTAATCAAGCACAAAAGAGGGGGCTTTTTGTTTTACACTATCATGTATGACAACGCCTGTATACACTCAGATAATGAAATTTAGTGAATGAATCAAGTTAAAATAGATTGATGGTGAGCCATTAACCCCTAAGGAACCGAGGCACATTTTAGACACAAATTGTGAAAAATTGCCACTTTTTAGGGCAGTGAGAAAAAAATGAAAAAAAAAGTTTTTTTCAAAATTCAACCGTACAAAATTGTACCAGACTACTATGGGAATGTGTGGGAAAAAATTCAGAAACTTTGACCATACAAATTGAAAGATTATAACATTTGAAGTTAGGAGAAAAAGGTTTTTTTCAACCTTGCCCAACAAGGACAACAACCTTTAACACCTCCTAGAATAAGATTTTTACACTACACATGTGTTATTTTTTTGACATTTGCATCTTATATCATACAAATTACGTACCTATGAAATTTCAGAAGTAGAGGAGGTGTTTTGCACATGTTGCCTAAGCTGTGAGAAAAGTTTAGGGCAACATAACTTTTGATCCGGGCACCCGATTGGAAAAAATATATATTCCCACTTAGGGGATACATGTTCACACCTTAAGTCAAAATTTGAAGAACATCCGTTACAAAACGACTTCATATAAACCTACCCAAGATTACCTACATACGTTTAATGGCCATTTGGTCCTCTAGGGGTTAATTGACAACGAAGACTTGGAATATCCTTCTCGATCACAACAAGCTTACCAACCAAAGCACTAATATCACTATATTGTTGCTCTATGTACAACTTGATCGTTATCTTCCAAATCTGACCTAAAGGTTATATATTGAAGTTGGACTAGAACCTTCACTAGCATCCTAAATCAAAAATACTCATTGGAGGTCAAATTATTGTAGAAGATCTCCCCTCACCACAAAAAATTCCAAGGATGAATAGTTGCACTTCTGTCCCACATAGGAAGATACTCTGTCAGCCAAAAGACACTAAATGTCCGTAACGATGTTTATGCATTAACTTAGACATGTTCCAAATTTTGGAGGTAAACTTGCTGATGTTCCAACAGTCTAACTTACTTTGATCTCATTCATAAAAGAAAAAAAGACACTTGTCTGTACAACTAAATCTATGGATTGTGAAGATGACGAAGTGGCAGGATTATAGCACATTGGTTTGTTCAGTCGTTCTCCCTTATATGGAGTTATTGGACTCATAATTATTTTTTGCAAATAAATCACAAATCAGTTGATATTTCACAAGAATTGGGTCAACTGAGTTTTGAAAATAGAATTTGAATTATTGATGGTGAAAACAAAAGTATTTATATAGCTTGCCATTGCAAATCATAGGGGATTGTTCTTGTCCTTATATGGATGATAATGGATCTATCTTAATTCTCTACACCATTGCCATGATAATTCAAAGGTATTCTTGAAGGTTGTGGAAAAATGAGTGAATTTTTGAAGCAAAATTGCCATTCAATGGGACAATCATGAATATAGAAATGTTCCTATAACAATAATTTGCATGGTTTGTTTTAGAATTTTGACGTAAGATGTGAATATACCTCCTTTGCAAAAAGAAATTTCCCAACTATCACTTGGATCAAAAGTTACATTACCCAAAGTTTTGGGGGTAAGACATACAATATCAAGTAGCTTGTGGTACACCCATGCTCTAGTAAGATCAAAAAGTTTGCAAGCATATAACTAATATGATATATTGTGCAATCTATAGGGCCTAAGATTTCCAAAAAATTGGCATATTTATATAGAAGTCTAATATTAGTTTTTAGTGTTGCATTTTATACATTTTTATAATTTTTTTTTCAGTTTTTCACAATGCACTAGATTTTTTTGACTAAAACCTATTTTGTTCTTTTAGGAATTAACTTCATGACTACATCTATTGAAATTTGCCTAAACCCCATATGTAAAAGGCACAAATGGCACATCTTTGCCAAACTATGATATTTGACGTATGCTAAAAATAGATTTTTTTGCATTAGAATTTCTTTCTATATGAAATAATTTTTTTAGAAAGAAGCAAACAAGGAATATTTTAAGTTCCAAGTTCCTCATGTATAATATAATATGAAAAATGTATGTCAAAAAATGGATTAAGAAATTAAGAAAAATATTTTGTGGACATTTCAAGGACATTTCAAATGAAGAGTCACTAATGGACATATTTCTAGGAAAAAAATTGTCCACAAGGATTCTTGATTAAGTGATATTCTTCTCATATTTTATATGAAACAATAATTGGGACTTTGAGCAAGAGTTGGTTATAGCCAAAATAGAATCCCAATTCTTGTTTCAAATCCTACTTTCTTGGTACCAAAACTTCCAAAAATAGTTGCCAAATAGTCATTTCTAAGTACACCATGACTTTGTACAAAGTATAAAGCCCCCAATTTAGATTTCTAGCTTCCCACCAATCAAATTTTGGAAATTCAATGGGACTTGGGACATGACATACAATGTGAAGTGGCTATAAGGGCCTCTTCACACTATGGCCGTCCAAGTCGAGAGGCCCTGGGATTGAGTGGCCAAACTTTGGTGAGAGTCCAAGGAAATGAGCAATAAATAGGCCAAAAAAACTAGGAATTGGAGCCTTCGGCCGGCCATAGTGTGAAGCCTCCAAAGGCCAAAGTCCAAAGTCCAAACCTATTCCATTTTTTCGATTTCTAATCCATCCAATTTCTGAAATTTTCAATAAATTGTCACCCATGTGACAATTTTTTCAAGCAAAAGGTTAAAAAACATGAGAAAGGAGTCAAAAATGGCCTTGGAAAAATAATTACATCACATGCTCTCATCATTAAGCAAGGAATATGTAGGATATAAATGGAATAAAAAGGTGGCATTAAACATTGAAGGGAAGTAGGTTCATAGAATGCAAAGACTCCCAATGGGGACACAAATAAACAAATAAACAAATAAACAAAGGAGGGCATCCTACCTATTTCTACAAAAATAGTCCGATCTAATGGCTCAGATTTTGTCAGATTCTGAAAACAACTTGACGGACTCTCGATTAGAGTTTGGGTCGGCCAAAAATGGAGACCCAAACTCTAATTGAGAGTCCGTTGCCATGTAGGCGTTTGGGTGCCATGTAGGCAGACAAGTAGGCGACGGACTTTGGGTTGTGCCTCCTTGTGTGAAGGCTCAAGAGGCCAAACTCTTAGGTTTCTGCAATCTCATTGGCTGAAATCGACGGACTCTCGAACTTCTGCCGTAGTGTGAAGTGGCCCTAAGAACTCACTGTAATATAAAAGCTTTTTCTCTACAATTTTCTATAGTATGCTAGGTTTCTCTTTAGATTTCTCTACGGTATGTTAGTTTTTTCCTTAGATTTTTCTATAGTACATAAGGTTTATCTTTAGAGTTTTTTATGGTAGGTTAGGTTTCCTCCTCAAAGTTCTCTATTGCATGCTAAGTTTTTTCCTTACAATTTTCAATGATACTCTAGGTTTTCTTCATCTAAATTATTTGTTAAATAGGATCACCTAAAAAGGAGTGAATTTGTCTAGCAATCATTATGTCTTGTAGGTCATTGCATAATGTTCAAATTGTGAACATAGGAATTAAGATACAATTTTAGAAAATCCACCAATTCAAGTTTGTCCTTCTACAACTTTTGCATATTTTACTCAAGTATCGTTTTTGGATTTCACAACACTTCAGTTGCAACTTCTTGGCATGTTAGTGATGTCCTTATTCTTTGCATTATTTAGGGCTCACTCTTGGTGGAACATGCTCGGAATGCAACAATCCTACTTTACCGTAAGCTAGTTTCACTCTTCTATAGTATGCAAGCAGGATGTTAAATCCTCCATTTGAACTGAGCCCCGTAGGGGCATTTTGTGTTTTATCTGTGGGTAAAGTAAAAACTGCCCCCTATTTTGAGTCGTGTCTAGGGTATATTCTAGACATCTCCTAGTTAATTTGGGGTCTCTGATTGCAATTATGAATTCAGAATTTGCAAGAAAAATAATGTGCAAAAAATAAAAAATTCCTGCATTTTCCCCAAGGTAAATCTGCGCCTGTGGGGCCCAGTTCGAATGGAGGATTTAACGTCCTCCGGTATGCAAGACCTCCTCCTGTACACCTTGATCGCTAGTTCCGAGCTGCAGTAGTACTATTTGGCTCTGGAACCAGCCCCCTCTTCAATCTTTACTCCCTGCTGCAGTCTGCTGCTCCTCTCCTAAGTTAGTGTCAGTGAGTCTGCAGCAACGACTGAAATCAAACTCAAATACGTCCTTAATAAGCATGTGTTCTTTCGCAACAGAAAACCATTTCTATTTGTATTTGTACTCCGTATATTTTCTAAAACGAACCGTGGCCATTAGAAAGAGGAGGAACTGAAACCAGAATGCGTCTGGCGCCCGAGAGCAACTGAAAACCAATTGCAGCCAAAGTGAGTAACCATGCGGCGTTCACTCTGCCTTTTAATCCGGCTTTGATTGCTGTCTGAAAATGTAAAAAATTGTCGCCAGGGACTTGTTCCCTTGGTTCGATGTACCTTTTCCTCTGTCAATGGAAATTGTCCATGTGTTTCAAAAAGAAGAAGAAGTGAGTAACCATGCCACAAACTTAATTCCACAAGGGACAGAAGTGATGTTCAAATCAATCTCTATCATCAGGTGCTCTACTAAAGTACGTTAAGTCGGCGACAACGCACCAAGCAACAGTCGCGCTCCCTCTCCTCCCAGTCTCCCACCCCAGCGAGTGGTCTACAGTCCCTTCCACCCACAGTGGCCCCAAATCTGATTTTCGTAAACTTAACCACCCCAAAAATACTTGGAACTTCAACGAGGGAATTCTCTTGCTAGGACCGCCAGAGGCCAACTAAATTCGGCCCCACTTGTAGGTCCACCCTCGGCCCCCACTCGGCCCCGACTGACCCCAAGCCCAGCCAAGCCTTTAAGTATCAAAATACAGACAACTTTTCCATCTGACAATACGGACCCTCTTTCATTCATGTTCCAGTGCCTCCCCCCTTCCCAGTAGCTTGTCCTTTCTCCCAGGAGCACACTCCTGAGGAGTTTACTACGAACTTAACATAAGCGTACCTGATCTCGATTCCCATTCACGGTCCCAGCGACGGACGGGGTTGCTTGCACTCACCTCGCCCTCGGGCTCCATGTCCATTTAACTTAGATCTTCAGCTGCAAACGGGGACAGAAAGGTAGACAGTCTCTTTCTATCTGGTTCCTGGAACCTCAAAGCCGTGTGGCCTTCAGTTGTACATCACGGAGTGATCGAGGGTGACTCGTTTTTGTCTGTGAAAAGAGAGAGGGACGTGTGGCTTTTCTCACCGACTAAGTCGGGTGGTGGTTGCCAAGTAGGTTAATCCGAGGATATTTGTAGTAGTAGAAGGGGAGACGTGTGTTGGCAACGCACGTTGGAGGACACTGGACCGGAGTTGGAAACGTTCCCATTTTGAACAGCGGAAGGTCTACGAACTTTGGGCGTGGTTGACTAGCTCTTTCCTGAAGCTGTGTGACTGAAGCTAGCTTTTATTCAAGGGGTGTGAGTGTCTGAGCACGTTCCAAGCGTTGGTGGCAAGAAGGTGAGACTTTGGGACAACTTGGAGATGCTTCGGAGCCTAGGATTGTGGCGGTGGTTTTGTTTTGTAATGATGGATGGGGCTTTCGTAGATGGTTTTGTGGGAATTTCTTGGGGAAGCGGGGTTTCTCGAAGTCACAAGTTTTCCGTTGATGACGATGATGATGTGTGTGTGTTCGCTTTTTGATAAGCTCGGTGGTTTGTGTAGTTGTGGACATTGACTATTCAAACTTGTGTGCTGATTTCTTTCGGCTCAGGGATTTGTTTATTCAATGCTTGTGACAAAGGTTTGAGCTAGCAGGGATGCTCTCTTGAGACGTCGATTTCTTGACTTACTTCGGGGGTTATGGATGTCCACTGTTCCTAAATTCTCTCCTTTGGGGACTACAATTAACTTCTCCGGAGTGACACATTTGTTGTGGCGCGTGGGTTGCTGATGTGATCTCGGAGACTTTCTTTTTACTTTCTGTAGCGAATTTGGGTAACCCATGTTCAAGTGCCGTGCTCCTGAATAAAGAAATCTCTTTTTTTCGCAACACGATTTGGTACACGTATGAGACGTTCTGCACTTGTGGCTTCGGGCGTGAGAAACTGTGTTCTCCGTATCAACTTGTGATCCTCTAGACACTATATATTGAAGCTCCGTAGCCATGGCGAGAACTAAGAAATTACGACATACGTGTAGGCTTCTGGACTTCTGGGATCCACTCTCACTATTGATGCTCCCTACGTTGCAAATTCTGGGGTATCGACCCGACCCTACAACTTGATATCTTTGCTTGAATTTTTGTGCTAATCGTGGGGCCATTTCTCGTGCCTGCAGTAATCGATCGCCATCGACAGCATGCCAGAGAGGCCACCACGGAAGTTTCACGAACCCGTAACTCATGCCATGCCATTACATCGAATCCATTCAAGCTGACTGAGGCTCCGCTTACTGCTGCAATCTCCAGCGGAACCGGAACCAGAAGAGTTGGACATTCAACACCTGGTCCCCCTTGGCTGAACCATGCCGGAGGTCGGCGATTACTCTCGGCACTTGCAAGGCGTCGACACTCGCCTGCAACGCAGCAGCCACCAAGGATTTGCGTCCGGCTGCTTCTGCGGCTATAGCGAACAGGACAGCTTCCGGAGCTGCTCGTCCTGCCACGAGCTCATCCAGGATGTGAAGCCCGACCAGAAGCCGCCGCTCCTGGACCTGCAATGGAAATCCGTGGCTGAAATCCCCCTAGCACCAGCGCCCACGCCTGCGGTTCCTGCTGCAACGGAAGTCGCCATCCCGTTCGGCTCGTCGTCACTCACGAGGGTCACACGCCCTCGGTCGTCCACGTCCACAGAACGAGAGCACCTGGCCAGGTATGCTCTCAGTCACAGAACTCTTCCGTCCACATCACTTCTCCGCAAGGGAGTTTTAAGAGTATACCAGCGGAGTTTTCCGCTCAGGAGGTGGTAATGAGGTGGTAATGGTTCAATTGAGATGGTGAACTCTGTTGTATTTCCTCCATGGTCAACTCTGGAAACTCTGTTGTGCTCAATAGCTCCACATTATATCACCACTTTGGTACTCGTTATCCTCTCTTCGATCTCGACTGCATTCGCAGTGGCAATCCTCAGAAGTGAACGAGATGTAATTCTTAATAGTGGTCACCACTCGAAACCTCAACTGCAATGCGTTGTGGCTATGGTCGATAATGCTCGTAACTCGTCAAATTGTGCTCAGGAAAACGAATCCGTGTCCTTGCGAATATCAGTGCCCCTCCATGAATGTTGTGTAACTTCCTAGGGGGGTGGTTCAACGAACTAGGAAGTTGGTTCAACCTGGGGTTCACACTCTTCGATCAGAGAATTAGCAGCCATGTTCCGTTTCATCAAGTATCGACGTTCGCTCATGCTTTTCCACCACCTAGGAAGTTTGTTCAACATTAGTTCGATCAGAGTGTATGTTGGTTCGACATGGGATCATACCCTTTAGATCACAGAACTAGCAACCATATTTCGTTTCATCCAGTCTTGCAAGTTTACATCGGATCGATATTATGTTCGCTCATGGTTGTCCACCACCTAGGAAGTTGGTTCACCTTGGGGTTCACCCTCTTGGATCCTAGAACTAGCAACCATGCTATGTTTCCTCAACTACTGCAAGTTCACATCCCATAGATATGTGCTCATGTTTCTTTTACCGTGTGTCGTTTTCAGAACTTCTCCCCGGGCAGTGGTCACCCCCTCCCCTTACCTCCACAGCCACGGCCAACGCGGCCGCCCCCCGAACGGCTCTCGCAAGGGCCCGGTGGGTTTCAGGGGCGTCCGCCAGCGCAAAGGCGTCCGCGGCTACCTCGTGGAGATTCGGCCCCCGAAGTGGAAGAAGACCATCTGGCTCGGGACCTACAACTCCGACCGCGAGGCCGCGGGCGCCTACGACGCGGGGATCTTCTACACCAACAAGAAGACTCGCTACAACTTCCCGGCGCTCGAAGGCACCTTCCCGCCGCTCCCCGACTACCTGCGTCTCGACAACGCCGACCACGCCGACGAAATCAAGGTTTTCGTCCAGCAGGAGGCGCGGGTGGCGGCGGTCAAGGCGAGGAGCTTCCCAGTCCTCCCCACGGAACCCTTTTCAACCGACCCGCGGACGGACAACAGTGGCGGAGATCCTTCCAACATGCCTGTCAGCAGCGCTGCGTCGTCCAGCGAGGACTCCACGTCCGAGGACATCGGCCTGCTCAGTCCTGCAGATGATTACGAGTGGTTCTCCCAGCAGATGATTGCGGCATCGGAGTTAATGGATTTCACGATGGTGTATGACCCGAAGGAGGAGCTGGACTACGAGCCGGTCAACTTGGGCTTCATCCACTCGTCACTTTGAAACAATGGATCCATTGCAATTGCCAGAATCTGGTTTGGGGAGGGCAATGGAACCATTGGAATCGAGCTGCAATGGATTTGTCGGAGAGTGTGGATGTGCGGCTTCGATTTGTTCAGGACTTCAGGGGACCCGCAGTTTGGGGTGCAGTGGATATAATAGCGGGGACGGGAATAGAGGTAGGTAGCAATGTGGGAGAATTGGGGCGTTCTAGAGAGGCCGCGTGTCAGTGTACATATACATAGACGAACGAGTGAATGGATGCACATTGTATTTGGTTAGGCTTTGTGCAAGCGAATGGCCGAGTCCCTGCTGAGCTTTTGTATTGGTCCCGACCTAATCGAGCATTAATTACGTCTTTGTCTTTGTGGACGGGGTGTTAATTATGGAGGTGGAATGAGTATTGGATTTGTTGGGTTCTTTTGGATTGTAAATATGTTGGTGGTTTTGGT
Organism: Straminergon stramineum; assembly: GCA_963920665.1. NCBI lineage: Eukaryota > Viridiplantae > Streptophyta > Bryopsida > Hypnales > Calliergonaceae > Straminergon > Straminergon stramineum. Next base: position 3,374,391 of record OY987266.1, read on the forward strand.
GCTTGCTTTCAATCAGGTGCTGAGGTTTCAAGGGGTACTTACTCGTTTGGTCGTTGTCAGTGCAGTTACTGTCGGCAGGCTGCTAGTTCAGATGAGTGTGTTGGTTTCTGTGTATTCCTTTCGTATATGTAGCTGGTATTGTGTAGGAAATTGGTGTTACATTTTTGGATTCATCTTGTACTAAATGCAATGGTTATTGGTTCTGAGAAAATGAGCTGACTGAGGAGCACTGGTTTTTACGTGGTGCATGAAGTCGATTTGTGTGAGATGATGGGATTTGGCTACAGGATTGAACCCTTCAGTCTCTCCTGCACTACGCAGGGAAGGTTTTCCGCAGATCAAAGTGTTCTCTATTTTCTTTGGAACTTGATTTTGGCATTTAAGAACAAAGAAAGGAGCACACCTGAGTGGGACTCCGAATTCTGTACATCAAAGTTCGCTATCTTGTGAGGGGAGATGATTTCGAATGTCGAAAACAAAAACAACAGAAAGGATAGGAATCCAGTGCAGAAGTTGATTGTGGAAACTGATTTGTCACAAGATTTCTATGGCAACACCATCACAAGTGCGCAACACTCTGGAAACTAGATCTTTAAACCGAATTCACGACACTTCTACAGAAACTCCGAAATAATTACTCTCAAAACCTGAACAAATGGCAATTGATTTTCTTGATACGGAACAAATGGCAATTAATTGAAGGACCACAATACTTTGAGTCAAACGCAGCTGCTACTAGGGCAAGCTCTCCAGCGATCAGGCTTTCCAGCGACGATGAGGGTGAAATCGCTAGCAGAGGGGTGAAACTAGTGAAAATGAGATGAAAACTTTGCATACAGGAAGTGCTTCACACCCATTCTTCCTCTCAAGAGGAGAAGAATCCCCATTCTCAATCTTTAGAGAATGGGTCCTCTGCAAGTCAAGAAGAGAGTGCCATGTCCCCATTCTCTGAAGATTGAGAATGGGAAGAAGATGTGACCACCCCTAATATCAACAATGGGCAATCCTGTAGAAGGCTTTGCTGGTGCAGCATTCATTTTTTCAAGAGAGGTCCTACTCAAAATTGTCTCATTTGTAGTTTCGAGGTTGTCTTCCGCATGAATGCTCCACAGAGGAGCGGTTGGATTTGGAAGAGTTGTAATTCATCATGGAAATTGGCAGGCCTACACAACTCTAGTGCATGAGACAATATATGCTCACAACTACAGTATATGCTCTCTGAACCTGCAGCCCCCTTCCCAGCGATCCTGAGCCAACAAATGACGTAGAGATCCACAGAATTGGGACCAAAGCAGATTCAAATTCAAACGTTGCAAATTTGTAAATGTGTCGATGAAGAAGCACCGAATGCATCGACAAGTATGATTTACTTATTGGGAAAATTTGGAAGCCCATGGACACCAATGATCTTTCATTTGATTTCCATTCTGCAAATTGTAAATGAATCATGAAATTGTAAATGAAGACAATTTGGTAATCCAATCCAAAACATTGGTTGACTGAAGATCCAGTGCCAGAACAATTGTGTAGGAAGTTGATAGATTGCAATTTAGCCCTCATATGTTATTCATTCGATGAGTGAATTGTCTTTGCAACCTGTCACTTTGTTGGGTCAATTACGTGCAAGAATATACATAAGCATTGTAATTTTTCCATTTTAAGTATGTGCTGTGTAGAAATTTCCGATGTTGATTTAAAAAATTTTCAGGACATTGTAAAACCTCTCTACCACCTAGTATTCTCTTCGCATTGCATATTTATTGCAGTAAGGGAGGCATACCCATTATGGACCCTCACTGCAAATATGTCTCTTCCCACTTGGTTCAAAGTGTCGAAGAGAATGAGTAATTCTAGTCACGTCAATCTGCTTCGACAAGAATCCTTCCAGCTAGTCCATGGTCAGATGTTTCCCCATACAACATCTGCTAACAAAGTTTTGTCAATTGCAACAATTAATTCGGCTGGGGCATGTGTACTGATCGTTGCACCAATCTACTTGAAAATGTGCATGAGTATTCAGTAACCAGTTTATTGTCTCACTCATAACTTCATGCAAACCTTTGTTTGTATAAATGCGCGCTCTAATAACATTGCAAGAGAATTCAACCTCAATAAATTGGTCGCACTCAAGTTTGTCGTTCTCCATCAATTCTTATATTCGGAAAATCTCAAAGGTGAATCTTGAATCACATTGCTTCCTCTGGAGTCTGGACTACAAGAAACGTAACGTAGCTAGGGGAGGCAACCCATTTCTGACCACTTAAGCAGATACACGTTCCTGCAAGGGGAAGTTTCAATAGTGGGAAATTTTCCCATGTGCAAAAATAGAGTTCAGAAGATTTTCATAGTTTTTCAGATTTTCATTTCTCAAAACATAATTACTATGAATTTTTTAGCTGAAGATTTTGTTTCACCCATATTGGTCACATATACCTTCCTATTTTTGACCAAGGGCTAGTTGCAAAATCCAACAAAGGTTGGTTGCAATATTGAGAGTCTTGTAGCCAATCATAATGCACCACAATTGTGCCGGGAAGTGTGCTAGCATTAATCATTGTTAATCACCTGTTGATCAAAATTACTCTACTTTACGGTGCCAAAATGGGGCGGTGATCAAGAATGAGTTGCCTCCCCTATTTGAATGGCAACAATGAGTTGCTTGGATTTGTTCAATTGATTGTCCAATCAATCTCTGCAACAATCAATATCTCCCTAAATGACCAGAGCCTTTTGGGTTTACAAACATCATTGCTTTTGAAGTGTTATAGGCATTCGAAGAGAATGAGCTACTGTGGAAGCCCGCAAGTTCCTACAAGTTCTCGGATTGTAGAATGGCCATAGAAGCTTGCCATAATAAATTTAATTTTTTAATTTAAAAAATAATTTTTAAGTTAATTTAAAAATATTTTTAAGTATTTTTTATTTTTTTATTTTAAAAAGAATTACTTAATTTTAAAAAGTTTTATATTCTGGCCAACCCTGGTTGGTTCCCAACCTAGGAAACTAGCTTGAAATGGGCTTCCAAGGCAGTTGAATCCCATCTGATGTCTAAATGTCACTAATATATAGATATCTCAACCGTACAATCTTGTAGTGTACGTGTTGTAGGTGACGTAAATCAAATTTGGAGCCATTTGGCTACATAGATTGCAAGATTATAATGTTTCAATACTACAAAGGATGCTGAAATTTTCCTAGCAACACGTTGGGAGGTGAAATTTGATTTCTAAACCTACTCAAATGAAAAGACTTTAAACTATAAAGTGCTTCAAAATGAGCATACAAACACATTGGCCCTCATATTGGTGGAATAAAATATCATTCAATTGACTCATTGGGTTTGCAAAATGGCTTTGAAATGTCAAAAAATAGCAAGAAAAGTTGCAAAAAACACATTTACGGTAGAATCTCCTACTAAAATGCTTCTCCATCACTCATAACTTCTTGGATTATTTGATATGAAATGTAAACCACACAAAACAGTTTTGAGTGTTTTTTGATAGGAAAATCACCTTGGTCCTTTAGGAGTTAAACAAATATTTTTTTCTAAATTTCTCCACTTGAATTTGGAGGTCTGGAATTTTGACCTTGATTGACCATCCCAAACCTCTAATTTTTACAGTTTGTGTCAATTTTGTTTAAGATGTGAACGATTTATAGTTTATCATTAGAAAAAACTTATTCAACGCTTAAAATGTAATTGAGCAACATTTAAATATCCATCTTAAGATTCAAAGCCCAACAACAAAGAATATGGTTGTGCATACTTTATCTTAAGAATTTAGATAAAACACTCACATATGTCATGTATTGAAGTTTGTTTCTTGGATAGAAAGATTCTCAACAATGTCATCCAAACCACATTTATAGAGTCTCTATAAGCTCCACAAAAGCCACAAAATTATTCATATGAAGATTGAAGCTTATCATGAACATGTACATGTTTGTGTTGCAATTAAAAGATGGTTGTTTAGATGTTCTTACAAGGATATAAATTGGAAAAGCATAATCCCTTTTTTTGCGTGAAAGATGCTTTCAAATAGTACCTCTATCAAATACTTTTATTCTTGTACACTTTGTGCATGGACATAGATACTTTGACAATCACATGGCATCTATTAAGTGGATTTTTTTCTGCCATAATTGTATATGCTTAAGACCTTGCAGCTTCCCTTCAAGCATTTTGTAGAGTTGTAGTGTCAACATGTATCTACTTTGAATGTACTTTGATTGTTAAAATAGCTTACTTGCTTAGTATAGTCATACTTGGTAAGTCATATGCCTACATCAAATTAGATAACTAGGGCAAGTCACACAACTAGGGTTTTAAAACCTTAGCTACCATTTTTTTTGTAGCCACTATTCCATTGTAAATACAGACATTATGTAAAAATATATATTTACATGTTTGGGGATGGATTTTATTACAACAATGTATTGTGAAATATAACGTCAGTTAAAGTAACTTCAAGATGACGTCTTCTTCTTGACAAACCATAAAGAGAAAGGATCATTACAAAGCTTTACGAAATTGATATAGTTCTCTTTATTTTCTTACTTTGGATTTTAGTATGTTGAATTAGAGGATTTTTTTTAAGTCTCAAGATAAAGAGCCTCACCCGGAATTTGAATTTGAAATTTCCTTGTCACAACTGCCGGATCAACCTTTTTTGTCGCTAAGTCTTGCACCGCCATATGAACGTTCACAAGAAGAAAATGGACCTTCTTGAACACCAAAGCAACCTCAATTAGAGCAATGATGGCCCGGGAACCTTCAATGTGATGCTCAAACATTGATGATTATATTGTAAGTTAGATGTGTTGAGTCCAGAAGTCAAGAAATGACATTCGAAGGGTATTTTTGAGTGTCTTAATGTTGATCAATATTATTGTATGGCTAGGCTTGTCAAGGGGAGTCGTGACCACCAATATTGGTTAGAAGGGTTAGTCAATCCTTTAATTAAGGTAGACTGTATAGAATATATGGCTACTACCATCAAACACATCCTCAAGTTCTTAAAGATGGAGTGATATTCCAATTGGAACTCTATTTTTTACCTCTAATAGACATGTACTAGATTTTCATTTTTTTAGTTTTTTATTTAGAAGTAATTTCAAATTTTATTTTGTATGTGTGAAGTTATAGAAGAAAAATATTCAAATAGTTTGCCTTCTAGTGACTTTGGGGTGATTTATCTTCTAGCTAAAGATGTGGAAGGAGTTTAATGGTTAAAATAGATGACCTATGGATGATAGGGGAGACATAGGGACAAGTTATGGATTGAAGTCCAATTGACTTGTGTGATTAAAATAGAAGATAAGGTAGAGAAAAAAGGGGACACTATTCATTGTCTCTCTCGTTGTGTTTGTAAGGCTTGAATGTTTGAGGAGCCATAGTGTGTTGAGTTTTACGAGTTTTGAAATGAAAATTGGAGGAGTTTTGTATCATGGTATTGTGATTCTAAATTTATTTCACTTGCTTGAATTGGAGTTGACATTCAAGAGTTGTGTTAGTTTGAGTGGAGGAAAGTCTTCTGCCTTCTATATAGAAAGGCAGAGACTTTGAATGACCATAGAAGACAAACAAGTATTTTGTTTCCAATGAAAATTGGAGAGAGTGAAGAAGATTTTGTTAGCTTTCCATAAAAATATTATTCATTCTATTTGGAGTTTTTAAAGTGAGTTGTGAGAGTTGAAGTGAAGAAAGGTTTGTTGCCCTCAATTTCAAAGGCCAAAACTTCGGATGGCTATAGAAGTTGGATAGAATTTTAGATTGATTTGAAATTTGAAGGAAGAGTATGAATTTGTGTTAGCTTTCCAAAAAGCTATTACTCATATCATTTGAACTTGTAGAATGTTGGTGGCATCAAATCAAAGTTCAGCCAAGGAATTGAAGTTTAAAGGAGATTTTGAAGACTTGTATGATGTGGCTTGTAACTTTCAATTTTATTGTAAACTTTGTTGTTGCAAGTGGCATAGGTCAAACCATTGCTTACCCTCGTTTTGTGTCATAGTGATGTAGTGGGGTTGATGGCCCACATAGTCAAAACTTGCTCTGTTCTCACAGTGAGGTACAATTGTTGGTTATTAGAAGTTTGAAATTTAGGAACCAATCTTTCAGACGGTTCAACTCATGGTCCGCCCATCCCATTTTACCCATCCAATGCCTATGGTTTTATTATCACCTACCTTGACTATTACACCCATTTAGAGCCCATAATAGGATAGGCCAACTAGAAACAGTTGTACGACGATTTAGAAGATTCAATGAACAAGATTCAAGATTTTGTACGAGTACATCTATTTGTGTTCTTCAATCATGTCCGATCGCAATCTAGATCCCTCTGATTTTCCGAGACAAACCTCACTCTACTCGACACCGCCCCCCCAAAATACAACATATGACTATTTTTCTTTCTTTCTTCTTTCTTCTTCTTCAATTATCGTTTTGTTCATAACGAGGAATCACATAAATTAGGGTTCTTATCCTATTTTATTTTGATGGAAGTAGGCCCTTAGATTTCTTAGACCTTTTTTGGTCTTCAATTATATATATATAAAATTTCCCAAGAAACAAATAAATATATAATTTTATAAGCACACAACATAAGAACTCATTTTTTGAATTTACATTCTTTTTTAAGGATAAAAACTTCCTTAAAAAGCTCAATGTAAAAATTATTTTTTCAAATTTAATATCCTTGAGCAACCAATATAGAGGTTGTTCCAGGTCTATCACATGGGATAATTTGAAATTGAAATTGCCTTCCAGGGTTATATGAACCACCCACCCACCTACTATGGGTGGCCCATTATTAGCTAATTCCATTCTTATGGCATGTTGGTGGTTCAAACTACCTAATTAATGAGGCCTTCCCTCCAATTTTGTAACTATTTGGTGGCTTGCTCTTGCCCGACTTCACCATCTTTGTTGTGACGGTTTCAGTGATTTGTGTGGAGACATGTTTGTGCAAACTCTTGAGCTTCTTGCTTCACTTTGGGAATGGCAAAGGTCTCTTTGGGCTTTAGTTCTTTTTGATGTTATGCTGGATTTGCTTTGTTTTTGTGATTTTGTGACCTCTTTGATTTCCTTCACTATGAATTTGTGATTTGTGACATAGATAGCAATTGGATGCAATTGAAGACACCTGTTACATCCTCACTGACATAACATTGGCTTGTTGTGTGTTTTGGGACGGGTACAGGTGAGGCTGCACCTTTAGATCTTGAGTTCCATTTTTGGATTTCTTGAGAAAAGACAATTTTCAAGCACCTATACTCTCTATTACTTTGATGTGCTTATTATAAATTGTTTGTAGTTTCTTATGGCTATTGGTACTTGATTCTATTTGGGAAATTACATCAATTTAAGCAATATTATAGTATCTTCCATGATACCATTTTTTGTACTACCTGTAAATAGTTTGGTCATTTCTGTTAAGTTATGCCAAGACTCTCGTTTGGTGATAAATTAAGTAGTAAAAAGTTGATGCCCAGTTTTGGGATGTTCAGTTTCAGTACCTTCTTCTTCTTCTTCTTCTTCTTCTTCTAACACCATGTTTCCTTCATAATTTGTAATTCCTATCAAATGCCCAAATTGTTAATTCAAAGCGCATGCACCCATTCATATATATTTATATGTTTTCATAATTTTTGGTTGCTTTCCATTACACCATGGATTAGCTTAAAAAACAAAATAATCTAATCATGCCTTTATTATTTGATTTGGAGTGGTGAAATTTTCTAAGTTTTTTTTAAGCCTATAATTAAGTGATTTGATATTTCTATGACCTAGTATTACATTGAACCTATTAGGGGGGGGGGAGAATGGGATTAAATTAGGCTTGATGGTATAAAATACCCCCCACCTAACCCACTATGGATAGAGCCTTAATTATAAGTCATTCTACCACTTAGGTGGGTAGTTATTACCAACTACCTCATTACGACCTATTTTGAACTCCTTCCCTGCAATTGTATGAGCATGAAATAGCTTCTCATTCTTCTTGTCTCACATCCTTAGACTTTAGTTGTGGTGGGTAGTTTACTTTGGTGGGAAGTTTTTTGTATGCTAACTCTTCGACTTCAACCATGTTATGGGAATGGCAAAGGCCTTCTTGCATTGTAGTTTTGTAGATGGATTTAGGAGCTTACTTTGATATTGATGCCTTCTATTATGTGACCTTTTTTACTAGTTTTTGTTTTTGGTGTGTTGGATTTGTGACATAGATAACAATTGACTACAACTGAAGGACACCTGTTATAACCTCACTAACATAACATTGGTTTGTTGTGTGTATTGAGATAAGTACATGTGAGGATCAACCTTCAAATCCAATTTCTCTAACATGAAATTGGTGGAAGATTTTACTATCAAGCAGATGGAGTCATTCTTCTTGGATTCATTTTTCTATGTTTGAAACTTGTGAATAGACATGGATAGGCTATAACACTTTTGATAGTTTTAGGACTTACAGTTACCCAATATATTGTTTGGTAATATCTATTTTGATACTATTGTTAGCTAATATTACATTTTATGATGATATAAAATTATGCAATTCATATTGAGGCATAAGTTAGGTCTTGACAAAGGTGAAGCCTTGTTTCGAGGATGTTTCGGTCTTAGTCTCTTCTTTTTTGTTTTATGTTGTTTTTTAGCTATTATTTCTTGTTGCATCTTAGATTTTGCTTCTTGTTATTTCTTCCCCTTTGTTTTTGTTTTTTTTGCCTTGGAGCTCTTGCTTCTTTTTGTTTCTTAGTTTTTGCCTCTAGTTGTCTTTTAGTTCTTATTCCTTCCTTTTAGTTTCCTCTTCTTAGTTCTTGCTTCTTGCTTCATCTTAGTTTTTCCTTCTTGTTACTTGTTGCATTTTGTTGCATCTTAATTTGTGCTTTTTGTTACATCTTAATTCTTGCTTTTTGTTGTAACTTGTTGCATCTCACTTTTTGTTTCTTGTTACCACTTCGCACTTGCCACCTTTTTCCCTATCACTATTGTTATTCTTTTTTCTTATTTATTTGCAATTTCTATAAATATAGTGGTTATGGCTTTTTCTTACTTTAAATTTGTGCTACATATTTTGTGTTGCCTTAAATCTTTGAAGGTTGATTTATATTTTTTATTCACTAAAAATTAACCTCTTTGGTTGTACATGTAGACATTGGAAGGTGAAATGAAGTTATGGGTGATTGCAAAAAACACTTCATGTTTTTGGCTCAAAAATGAAGTTTCTGGCTAGAGGACTAGCAGTATTATGTTGAACTATCAATATTTTGTATCAATAGCAAACTAGCAAATCAAAATCATCGATTTGAGGCACTTGCGAAGATGAATCGTTGATTCAGTATTATGCAACACTATAGACTACTGCAAGATACTACAAAAGCCACTAAGAGCAGAAATAGAAGAATAGGTGTCTATGGACTTTTTTTTTTTTAGTAATGAAATTCTTTTTTTTTTAAAACCTAGAAAAAAAGATATTTGGATAGAAAATATTGTGCTCGCATTGCACCAAAAAATGCATGTAGGAAATTTTTTCCCTCTTTGTAGCCTTCATACAAAGGGAGGTCACTTTGACCCCATGTGTGCAACCAACATGTTGCTATTTTCATGGAAACTCATTGTCAATTCTTGTAATATTAGTAGAACCCCAACATGCCCAATTTGTGATTTTGAATTTGCATTTTTGGGTCAAAAATAGGACTAAAAAACTCTAAAATAGCCAAGGTAGACATCCAATAGGGGGAAGTTTAAAAATAATGAACTAGTTTAAATTTATTTTTTTAAATAGCACAATTTTTGAAACTACTACATATACCTTCATTCCAAATTTCATACCAAATGAACAAACGATGAAAAAGTTATGAGCAAAAAACCACTTGTCTAAGGGCAAGGGGACAAAAAATACTTGCAACATCAAAGAGGCAACATCTTCACATTTTTGTAAGGAATATAGGTCCTATAAACATGTAAAAATATACAATTACGTAGCATTACTATGATATGTTTTGTATTAGTGACTAATAAATGTCATTGAGAAGAGTTGTATTCTCTCTTGCATTTTCTCTCTCCAATACAATTGTCTCTTGTGCATCTCAAAAATACATACTTGTTTTTCATTGGATGAAGTCTTTTATTTCACTGTAAAACCATGATGATGCATGATTGCAATGCATCATGTCTATTTATAATGTATTGAAAATGTGATTGTAGTTTATGACAAAAGAAACTATAAAACTCAATCATCCAAATTACAAACCACTCACACAAATCCAAGAGATGTGACTCTCACTTATCTAGGACATCACTTGTTTGAGTTATATTTCACAATATATCTTGGTCAAAATATGATCAGCTATAGTCACACAATACCCACAGTCAAGCCAAAAATGTGATTCTATAATTTTAAAAATATGACTGCATTTAATCATAAAATTACTAACAATATTCCATGTGAATTGTCACATTAGCCAAAAATATGACTCACAAAAGTCATATTCCATGGTAGTAGGAAATATGATTCACTAGAATCATTATCCACATTAGTAGAGAATATGAATCACAAGGGACATATTCCATATCAACAAAAAATATGACTTATGAGAGTCATTTTCTACATTAGTAAAAAACATGATTCACAAGAGTCATTTTTCACATCAACAAAAAATATGACTCACAAGAGTCATTTTTAACCTCAACCAAAAATATGACTACACGAAGTCACATGCCACATTTACTTTTTCTTCCTTTGCTTAAGTAGGTCATGAAAAAGTCAAGCCTCCAAAGATGGTCAACGTATACACCACCTTGGCAAAATATGGCTAAATTTCCCCCCCAATACATATGACTCATGTCCAAAGCAACTAGTCGGTAATGACTAGACCCAATCATATCACGGGTCATCTATAGTGATTTCTACATGATTCATATTTTGAGATTTCACAACTCATTGTAGTCATATTTTGCAATCATAAAACACTCATTTTATTGTAGTGCATGCAAATAATGTTGGTTCTCACAATGTTATGATTTTAAAAAAAATTGAACATGGGATTGCATTAGCCATTGTAGAGAGAGTATAGGTTGCAACAAGGATCATTGTAACATCTTAATGCCCTTGCATTTGAAATATTTGTTGAATAGGACAATGTGTTCAATTTATATTTTATAATTGTATAATGTGATTCTAGGTTCAATTTGTTTGTACAAAGAATAGGATCATTGATGCACATAATTGTTCTAAAAAATCCAAAAAAATGAAATTCTTATTGTCAATATCATCAACAAACTGAAAATTGCCAAAAATTACACTAACCTTCATACATTTTCAGTTTTTTGAAAGGCAATCATAGTATTCTTTTTTTGAAAGAATAATTGGATTCATTTTGAGTTCAATTTCCACAATTTTTTTAAAACACAAAGTTTCACTCAGTTAACTTTGCTTTTTGGATCAATCTCACCATTGAGATTAATGAGTCTTAATTCCATTGTAGAGCTATTAATGTCTTGTTTTTTCTCATACATGTACCTTCTTCCACTTAACAATTTTTTAAAGAATGAAAAACACCTTATCTTTTTTCCTTTTATTTTTCCTAGATTCTCAACTCAATTTTTAATTATAAATTTTTTTTGATTCAAAATCAATCGTACAACATTATTAAGTTTAAAAAGATTCAAAATGTCATAAACTAGTTTGCCACAATGTTGATAAATAAGACTTCTTTACTTTGAATGCATTTATCTTGCAATCTATGCAATCAAATTGTTGGAAATTTTTTCCACACATTTTCATACTAGTCTATTAGACAAGATCCTATGGTTAGATACTCAAAAATACCATTTTAAAAATTTTTGGTCTTTGTACTAAAAATGGTAATTTTGAGTGTTTTTAAGACCAAAAAGAAAAGGCCTTAGGACTTTAAGGGTTACCTTAGGACTTTAGGGGTTCTCTTAGGGCACTTAGGAGTAAGGAAAACATTAAGACATACTACCTTCAGGAGAATTTTTAAACTCACTAATTTACACTACCTAGCAAGGGTTTGGAGTTCATGTGCAAATGGGTGTTTTGTTCACACATAAAGAAAAACAACTAGTGAAGAAGACCATTATCCTAATTTCCATGCTTATTCATTCTACAAACTTGTCTCAAAAACTCCTTGAGTACATAATGTTTGTGTGTGCACCTACTAAAGATTGTATAAAATTTTATGCCCCATCTATTTAACCCTTAAAGAATGATGGCCTTTTTTCAAAAACAAGTTTTTTTGCACTTTGTATGACTAGATTATTTGACTTTGAACCTTTTAACTTAAATTTTTTGGACTATTGCATTAGAGGGGATTTGAGGTCTCGGGAGGGCCGTTTCAGGCATGTTCCCTGTGCAATATGGGAACACTTGACTGTTGTCAGGAAAAGAATTTCAAAAAAAAAAAGTTCTGAAATGCGAAAAGAAGTTGAAAAAAAATTCATTTTTTTTGTGATGTGGTAGTGTCGCAGCCACGTCAATCTACCGCAGTGGCACCATTCCTGCATTTCCGTAGCCTGGGAACTTGCAGTCTCCTAGAGGCCTCTAATCTCCCCTAATGATTTTTGAGGTTTAAATCTTTATAGTGGGAAATTTAGTTGAGAGTCTAAGAAAAAATATGTAGAAGAAAAATATTTAATTTTCATTCTTAAGAAAAATAATAAGTAGAAGTAGGTACAAGATAGAAGAAGAATCTAAATTATTAATTATATCTCTAAAATTGAATTCAAACACACTAATCCCAATGATGAGATCTTTCTAGAAACAAACTAAACCATGTCGAACTCTTATTTTTGAAAAATTGTAAAAGTTGAGTTCAAAATTGAATCCAACACATTATTTTCTCAAGAAGTTGCAATGATTGTCTAGAAAACAAGATGCTCCTTAACTTTCACATCACTTATCCAAATGGAATAAATCAAAGATTTCCATTTAGAAAAAATATAATCTGTGAGAAAAAAAATTCAAAAGAATTCAAATTTTTGTGAATTTTTTACTACCTAGTTTCCCTTCTTTTTAGCTTATTTGGCATAACTTTTGCTCCCAAGGACTAATTGAAACAAAAATTATATTTACCAAAAGCTAATGTGTTTTTCTATCCTCATATAAAGTTTCAAAAAATCTTGACAAAAATAGAGACTACAAGTACCTACTCAAAATCCAATTTGTCCCCTAAGGAGACAATAGTCCTTTAGGGATTAAAGGAATCTTTGCTAAATAATGCCATCCTAACATCTATTCTTGATACCTATATAATATGGGGACATTAAGTATACAAACATTGATGAATCCCCACTACTTTTTAAACAAGAATGGTGTAACTATGAAGCTTTGTCCACTCCAACCAAACCCTAATTTTATTGTGCATTGCAAATGTAGTTGTAGATAGGATTTGGAAATTTGGATTAGAATGGAAGAGTCAATACCATAGTCCATGTCCAAAGGTCAAAGCTAATAAAAAAGAAACAAAAATTGAAACAAAAATAAGACATGCATCCCAAAAAATGTGTAACTTAGTAATTTGGAAGTCTAAAATATTTAAGACCAAGGCCATATTTATTAAAATGAAAAATTTACAATCTCATATTATCCTTGATCCTACATTTAGATGATAATAAGTGTTTAATTTTGAGAGAATTTGGCAAATTGAGACTTTAATATATTAATATATTTATAACCCTTTGACTATTTAAAGGTTGATTTGTTCATAAATCTTTGATTCATTAGAATAGAGGTCTCTAATGGTAGAGTTGAAGTCTCAAAATGTGCATTTTGTTTCAATTTAACAAATATAGACATGACCCCAACGAATGTCTAAAGTTTAAAGGCTTTTTTGGGTCAAAAACTACCATTTCTAGTATAGAAACAAAAACAAAAACAATTTTCTTGGCATATCCAACTGTAGGATCTTGCAATAGACTATTATGAGAATGTGTGAAAAAATTCAAAGCTTTGACCACATAGATTGCAAGATAATTGCCTTCATAGTGGTGAAAACATAGATTTTTGACATTGTATTAAACTAGTTCATAAGACTTTGAATCCTCATAACTTTAATTTTTTGAATGTCAGATTTTGAATTTATCATGAATAATTGAGTTGAGATAGAGTCTAGGAAAAAAATTCAGAAAACAACAATTTGATTTTCATTCTCTAAAATATTGTTAAATAGAAGTAAGTATGAGATCTATAGAAGAAAAAACTAAAACATTGATAGCTATAAGATGGAATTAAAATACACATTGATGCCAATGGTGATATTGTTCCATAAATCAAAGTTAATCATGTGGAACTTTTTATTTTGAAAAAATGTGAAAATTGAGATAAAAAACAAATCTAATACAAAACAAGATGTTTGATTATTTTCTCATCACTTATCCAAATGAAATGAACCAAAATTTTAGCCAGAAATAGAATATATTATTAAAAAAATTCAAAATTTTAAATTTTTGTGGATTTCTTTTACTACTTAGGGAGTTCAAATTTGTGCAGAATGGCAAAACCTTTTAGGTCCCTGGCACTGATTGAAATAAAAATTATATTCCTCCAAAGCTAATGTGTTTTCTATCAATAATAAGTTTTCAAAAGATTGTGACAAAAATTGAAATCATAGGAATTTGCATGAGCTTTTATATGTCCTCAAAAGGGACTATGGGACTTTAAGGGTTAAAAACGCAACACTCTAGCAAAAATGGGGAACTTGCCACCTCCTAACTAGAAGCAAAAATGAAAATAGAAGAAATGAGCAAGGAGAGAAAAGACACTACTCCTAAAGATTGTTATTTATGATAAGTTTTTTACTTTAAATTGTTGAAAAATAATCATGAAGAAACTTGTTTTTTTCCAATTTATTGTCAAAAAGGGTAAAAAAAGATATCAAAATGATAGTTAAAAGACCATCAAGAAGAATGTTCGGAAAATATCAAAACATGTTGAATAGAATGGAAAAAAATAGAAATAAAATATTAACAAAGTTTAATCATTTTAGGGTTGCTTGAGTTATCTACTCCTTTCTCTACCCAGGCTATCCGAGGCACTTGTTCACAAGCCGTGGAGCCAAAACCCTAACAAATGGTTAGAGAAGGAAATTCTTAATTTCTTGATTTATGTATGAAATTGAAGATCACATATATTAAATATAGTAATCTTACAAATTTTTTGGAAGCATTAATGTATCCACTTTTTCAAGGTGTAGGATCCATGAAAACATTTTTTAGTAATGATTCTTTGAAAGGCAAAAAAAAAGACAATTCCCCCTCTAAAAAAATTGGAGTTTTTGTGCCTTAATTTGTTATGAATTTCAAAGGAAAAAAAACTTTTCTGTACACTTCTTTTAGCACTTTTTTTCATATTATTGTAGACATCTCTTTTCAACTCTTCTTTTTACACCTTTCTCCAACATGTTTTTTGACACTTTTTTGGACCCTCATTTTGACAATGGATTTTTGGAGAAGTTAACCGTTGAAAAAGGATTTGACATTGTTTTCAACACATTCCTATTGAAAAATACTATTGAAGTGTTGTGAGTTTGATGGCCTCTCATTTTCAACAATTTAATTTCAAAGATGGTGTCGGAAAAAGTACTAAAAAAAACACTTTTGGGGTAGTGGGAGGGCTACAACAAACCATCCATTCTTGGTCACTAACTCATCATGCAACATGCACCTTAAAGCAACAAGTACCTAAAATGAACACCTCTTGTTTGCCTCATAGCAAACCCAATCTACTTGTGAAATTGCCAAATCTCATGCTAAGAACTTGAGAAGATTAATTGGCAAAGTGGCTATTAATTCTTACATTACTATCTTTGTGTTGTTTCCTATCGAGTCTATGATCCATTGTAGGGACCTACTATGTGTTGCTTTTGAAAATTTCCACTGTTTTCTTCAAACAAATTCTACTTTGCAACATCTTTCACCACAATTTGCTATTCTAACTTATTTGAACAAAAAGCCATTCACCATCAAGTGAATATGTCCACACCAAAGGCACTGAACCTCTTCTTGTTTCTTTTCTTCTCTTCCTTCTTATTGTTGGTTTCAGGTGATGCAACACCTTCACACAATCCTTCCTTCCTTCCTTTCCAAAATGGATGTTTCCAACGCACATATTTGATTTCCATTTGCCAAGTTCCCATACATGTTGTCTCGTCGTGCCCAAAACACGCAGCATGGTTTCATCACTCCACGATTTCTTTTCCTTTCCTCTCCACTACCACTTGAATGATCCTCCTGCGGATGAGAAGGTTTCCTACGGCACTTTGCACTCTCCTGTTCATTGAATTCCTCCGTACAGTATATTACCAATTGAAAGTGGGAGGGGAGGGGAGGAGAGGAGGGCACAAACCGTCTGTCCGCTTGTGTCCGCATGGAGCCCCCTTCCATCTGAAGTTGGGTGAGAGAGAGATCAGATCCATCCATCAATCATGTATAATAAGTTACAAGCACAACAAGGACAACGACAAGGAACTGCACTGAGCAGCCTTGACTGCGCATGCGTAGCATACGACTGTACTGTACTGTAATGTAACATCCCCTACTGAGTTGAGTGTTTGGGGAATCATGGACCTTATCTTACCTGAGCACACAGGTTTCTGAATTGGCAGAAAACACAAGCCAGATTGATGAGTGATATTAAGCTTAGGCTATATCTTAAACTTCAGCTTCCCTGCCTGCCTGCCTGCCTGCAGGACTTGAAGTCCAGAATGCCAAGAGCAGCTTTAATTTAGTTTAGTTTAATTTGTCTTGGCCAACTGAACCCCTCAGTCCTGACTGAGCCAATAACTTCAGTTATCTTAAATTGAAACCATGAGCGAAGAAGCAAATAACTTAACTTAACTTAGGGCAGGAGGCCTGGAAGCTTATTTTTATTTTTATTTTTTTGAAACCCGGAGTTTATTCCAAGAAGATCAAGAACAAACGGCGGAAAGCCGAGGGCCACGCCCTGGAGAGAAATAACATGTACAACAACCAGGAAGCCACAAAGAATGCTAATTTACATGAAGATGCTGCATGCAGGCTTCTGGAAGCTTATCTTCAGAAGAAGGGAACTAACTTAGAATTAAGGTACCTTAACTCGGTTACCATTGATTGCATTTGGGTTGGGGAGCATTGGACAGAACTGCTCCATCTGATGGAACCAGCCCAGGTATGTACGTACTGTACTGTACATGGGCAGGTCAGCAGTCCACTGAACTGAACTTCAGGTGATCAGTTAACTCAACGCGTGAGTGTTATCCTACCATTGCTCTGTCCAGTCCCTCCCTCCCCAATTATGCCAATGCTGGGAAGGCTGGTGGCAAGTAGTTAAAAAAATTTGCTGGCATGGCAGGCTCTCAGATATGGTTGGATTTCTTAGGGGAAAAAATTCTCCCCCAAAAAATCACACCTTCAGTTGCTGGCTTCAAAAAATCTGAACAAGCTAGGAGATATTAACCAGTAAATGCCCCCAAGATCTTTTGGGAGCTTCTTGGGATTTGCTCCAAATGGAACAGGAAGTTAACAGTTTGATAAGTTTGATCCATATTTTTGGCAATTGTAACTGTACAAAGTCAAACTATGTAAGGTAAAACAGACCATTAGGGTACACCAGCCCAATACTGTTTGGCAGCCCAATTCCATGAATAGGCCAGCCCAATTCCGTCGCCCACTCTTGGCCCCAATTCCACCTAAAATCCCCCCCATGTCCCTTCATTCTCTGACAAAATCAGGGTTTTCTATGACAGAATTAGGGGTTTTATGACAAGATGGGGTAACGTGTCACTCCATTAATAGAGAATATTTAGTACTTCATTAGGCCGTTATGGGTTAGTCGTGAGTTGTTTATGACTCTAGTCTGAAGGCGGTTTTGTAATTTCAAGGCTGACCACTTCAAAAATTCACAGAAATTACAATTTTGACCGGAAAATTATAATTCCACTTGGGTCTGATTCAGGAAACAAGCGCACACCTCTGAAAAATATTTGTCCCTGTTGGAATTGACCCCGAGATAGGCAGATTGCAAATCAGGGTGGTAATAGGTTAGTTTACGTTACAAACCTTTTACCCATTGTGGATCCCAAAGAATGACCCCATTATGGTTTTCTTTTAGTTATTGAGATTTGGACCACATTCAATGTCTTAGCTAACTGGAATGGAGTAAGGTAAACCTGCCTATGACAGGCAGAATGAGTGGTTTGAATTGTTGCCATTGGCAAATTGATTCAGATTTTTTTTCCATACATAGGCATATGTGAGAATTGAAGGAAGCAATTGAAAATTTATTTTTTGGACAAAGTAAGAATTTTTTATGAATTTTTGAAGTGTACAGCCCAATTGGCCGAACAAAGTCTATAGACTACCCCAAATGAGCAAAAAGGTTTTCCATAATGGTCATCTTACCACCTAAAGCAGTCACAACATTTTTTGACATGGCTACAACATTTCCTAACATGGACATGACATGAAGGAATAAAAAAATAAATTTTTATGACCAATTTACACTTGAATGGTGTAAGTGCCCTATGACAGTCACTAATAACTCCATGACTATCTCCCAAGACAAGATTATGGCCACAAATCAACCTAATGTAGTCCTAATCTCATTTACGAGAAAAAATCTGCCATGGGTTGGTGTAAGACTCTAATGGGTAGTTTCCTAGATGATTGCATTAGGCAATTTGTCTGTCATGGGCCGGTTTACCTTAATTAGTGACCACGATAGGAACTTTTAGTTTTTTAGTGGTAGTTTAGTTCATTGTAGGAAGTGCTTTTTTAAGGTCTTCTATGTTAGAAAATATTGTCACCAAAATAGGTGAGTAAGATGAATGTTATGGATTGGTTTTGGTTGGTTTTGGGGTAGTCTACAGACTCTTTTAGGCTGTGATGGGCTAAACACTTCAAAAATTCATAACAAATTCACACTTTGTCAAAAAAATATAGTTTCAAATGCTCTCACCATTTCTATCACTTTACTTTCTCTAGGTAAAAAAGTAAAAATTTTAGAAATGACAAGAAGGCAAACCCCCCATTTGGTCCATATTGGGTTGTTTTACCTTAGATTAGAGATCACATGGGAAAGGAAAAACACAATGATATCACTTATGGAGTGAAAGAGTGTAATGTTTGATCACGAGGGGAATGTTAAAATTGTAAAAGTGATTTGAAGTCTTTCGATCCTCTTTTCACATGTCAACTAATAAGTTGGTTACGAAAATAAATATGAGGTTAAAGGGCCTAATATACATAACCTCAAATCAATTTAGAGCTTTGCAAAATCTATTCTATAGTTTTTTTAAAATGAATTTCTAATGTGATTTTTTCTCCAAGATCTAGTGTATTTAAGGCTCATTACCAAGAGCCCTCAACATTGGAAAATCAAGATTTTCAATGGCCCTCCGTGTACAAAACTTGGGTTAGAAAAATCATTATCATTCGTTTATATAATCGGATTTTTGATGCTAAAACTAGGCTTCAAAAAGAATTTTTCAAAAATATAAACTATTTGAAAGAAAAACTTGGTAAGGTTTTATTTAACTTCGCACTATAAGAGAAAGTGTTGTTTTAAATATAATCCTAGGCATATGATTATAAGTAATGACCTTCAAGAAGATTTTCAATACAAATTTTCTAGAAATACATATGTTTTTAGTAAAATTTTACTGAAAATCTCCACTAAAGTCATTGCTTATAATTTTGTGTCTAGGACTATATTTCAAAACTCACTTACAACACCTGGCCTTTCTCTCATAGTGTTCAAAGTTTTGTCAACACTAGAATTTGGTGCCTTATGCATTTAGGGGTTGAGTTAATCCCTCAAGGCCCAAGCAATTTCCTTACTTTTTCACAAATTTGAACTTTGATTGACAATGTGCATTGTATTGTATAGTACATCAAGCTTATTTCATTATGTTAGTTGTACATTTCAACTTCCCCTTTCATTATGAACATCATAATATGAAATTCATTTAGATGAACTTCTTTAGAATGTAGGAATGTGAAGTTATAACTTTGACCTATTGAACAAGTGAGAGGCTCTTTGGGCCTGTAGGGGTTAAATTTGCACTCCCATCAGGACACTAAGTTAACCCCTAAATGTATTTGAGTGTGTTTTCACCAAAAACACTCCAAAACTACCATTCAAGTACAAATACCAAATTTTAGAAAAAAATACATTTTTGGACACATGTAACTAGAGGATCTTGTAGTATGTTGGTTTGAAAAGATGTGGCAAGAATTTCAAAAATTTCCACCATGTAGATTGCAAGATATTAGTGTTTGAATTGACAAAAAGACTTTTTTGGGCCCTGTAAAACCCCGAGCAGTTGCACTTCACAAGGTCAAATCATTATGAAAAAATGTCCAAAATGGTTGTAACTCTTTGGATTCATTCTTCAAGGTAAGCTGCCTACATACTTGAAAAATTTTAGATCATTTGAAATTGTACAATATATAGGAGAAAACTAGTAAGTAGAAAGAAGTAGAGAATGATTCAAGATACTAAATTGTTAACAATGTTGTTATGGAATTGAAAAATGCCAATTCCAATGGTTGTAATGTTGTAATAAACAATCTACACCTAAAGTTAAATTTTTTTTTTCTAAAATATGAAAAATTGAGTTAAATAAAGGTCTTCAAAGTTTATTTGAGATTGGAGATTCCATTATTACCTACAAACTACCCACAACTATAACTCTTCATAACTTTCATCTCATAAATCAAAATAGAATGATTCAAAGTTTTCCATGTATATATAAATCAAGGAAACCAATTTCAAAATTTTATTTTAAAAAAAAATGATTTTTAAAGAAGTTTTTTTTGCTGCCCAGGCTGCCCACCGAGCAATGGAAACTACATATCATACAATAACTTTTTAACCGTGTATTCAAACGTTATGAAAATTGTTGGGCCTTAAAACTACTCCTTGGGCACATGTTGTGTGAAAATTTCAAAGAAAAAAAATAAAAATTCCATTCTTAGTGAGCTGCCCCAGATCGCTATATTGCCAAAAAAACACCGTTTGGCCCTTTAGGGGTTAAGTATATGAAGTATATTTATCAATATGCTTCACAAACTATCTTGGATTGCAATTGTGAACTCATCATGTACAATTTATAAGGGCTCAGTTTAAGTTTTTTTGAAAATCATGTGCTGAAAATGGGAAGCCCTCTTGGATATAAGTTAACCCTTAAACGTCCATATGGACGTTTTGTGTCCGATGGATGACAAAGAATCTCTTCATGTAGGACAAAACTATGACTATTCATCCTCGGAATTTTGTAAGAAAAGTGTAGGTCTTCTACAATAGTATGACTTCCAATGAATATTTTTGGATTTTATAAAGTAGATGATGTCACATGATTCTGAAAGGGAGTATTTCCATGGTCATCATTCTGTCCTTTAAGGGTTAAGTAAAACTTGTGTCTAAGTGTGTGTTCTGTACCCAAATTCAGACATTGCATGGAGTGTTTAGCCAAATCCCACTTGGGACCATCGAAATTTCCATGCGAGTCCTCTTTTGGAGGATATCTTTAATGATAATTCATAGAAGGCATTTGCACTTCTTATCGTCATTTATTGCAATTCAACAAAATGGAATGGAATTTGGATGAATGAATCAATTTTTGATTTAGCAATTAGAAAGCCAAAGCACATGCTAAAGTGAAAGTGAGTAAATAGGCATTGTGTGAAAGTGAGTAGATAAACCTCATGTGCAAAATAGAAAGATGTTCACTTTCAAAGTTCATTTTCGTAGAGCTCCAATGATTGGCATATACACAAGTTGAGAAAAAATAATTACGAACATCTAAATGGTGAATTCTCATAGTGACACATATTCAATGACTTCTTTCATTGTCTTCCTCAACTAAAAGTTTATCATACCTTCCTTTTGCATTCATATCCAAGTCTATAGTATTGGCAATAGGCAAAGTTGACTAGGCACCACACAAAAATATTATAGATTTAAAAAAAATTGACATGTGCCCCCTCCCCCTTGAACTTTCTAGAGATCATATTGTTACTATTTAATGACATTTTTTCTAACATAAAAAATGTGTAGATGGATGTTTTCTACACACCTTCCAATGAAATTTGCATCACCAATGTTTTCCAATCAATAAACATATAAAACCATGAAAAGAAAGTGAAAAATTCACCAAAAATGATGTTGTCATGCTTTTTGAATATTGAAATTTGGCATGCTTCTTTGAAATTGTTAAAAGAATGTAATGTCAACAATGCAAACCAAAAAATAAATTGTATATTACATTATGCATAAAAATTTGAATGATGCTATTAATAGGTAGTTTATAAAGAAATTCTATCACGTTGTTCATGAAATATTAACAAGCTTTGTAATTGCCATCAAGTTACAAACTTCCATAGAGAAATGTCTCAACTGATAGGTAATTTGTAGTACCAAAAATAATACATTTAATTTCAGCCATGTTATTAAAGTCAAACCATCCAGAATTTTATCTAAAATGCACATCCTCTCAATGAGAACCAAGGATAAATTTTGAATTTATTCTCACTCAACACTTTGAAAATTTATAGTTTGTTCATATTGTGTCCAAAAATTTACACATTCAGAGAATCTATGATCTTTTTTCAAAAGCCAACAAGATCCATGCTTCAAATGTTTAACCTCTAAAGTCCCAAGGCCTTTCTTTGGGTCGGAAATCACTCAAAAACTACTAAAAACTACCATTTCGAGTGCAAAGAATAAATTAATTAGTTTACTTTACTTTTTTCATATCTAAGTATTGGATTGTACATTGGACTCCTACGAGAATGTGTGGCAAGAGTTTCCAAAACTTTGACCTCATAGATTGCATAATATTTGCATTTAAAGTGAAGAAAATGTTTTAGGGCACCTTACTAAACTAAATTACAAAACTTCAAGTCTTCTTACCTTAAAAATCTTTTGCACTTCAAAACTTGAATTTAAATTATATTATGTTGAAGAATTGAATTGACGATTTGAGAAAAAATATTAAAAAATAAAGATAGATTTTCTAAAGGAATGAAAATCAAATTGTTAAGATAGAAGGGAGAATTGAATCATTAATAGTTCAAAGATGGAATTGAAAACACAATAATTCCAATGGTAAGATTGTTCTTGCAAGCGAACTTGAACCCATGTGGAACTTTCAAAAAAATGTAAAATTGAATTAAAAAACAAATTTGATGTGTTTTCAAAAAGATAGTCTAATTGCCTACCAAACAAGGTGCTAAATAACTTTTACATTACCAACCCAAATAGAATGAGTCAATTCTTTATAGTTAGGAACAAATACAATCTATTAGAAATCAATTATATCAATATTTCTTTCAATTTTTTCATTGTTTCCAATTTAGAAGGCATAGCTTCCTCAAGCACCAATGGAATTATTAAAAATATTTTTCCAAAAGCTAATCTATTTTTTAATCTTAAGAACAAATTCAAAAAATTGTGGTTTCCCCTCTAAGTGTTTGTCCATGTTACTCGTGATCAAAGATTACATGCCTCAACAATGGTTATAGATTGAGGCCTATTTGCTCTACCCTTTTTCTTTTCTTTTCTTAGAAGGTAGTTGGTTTCTATTTGGTGAAGAAGAAAAACAAGAATTACAAGCTACAATGGATCTCAAGTCTCAATGGGGATGATAGCATTAGTGGTGAGTGTGGGAGTAAGTTTCCACCAATTGGGTTTGATTGCTTCACCCTTACAAAAGGCTTTGAGCTTGTCCCAAGTTGGAAAAAAAGCATCTCTCAAGGACTTCTTCTTCTCATAATTACCTAAGATAGAAGCCAATTTGAAATGCACGTAGCTAGCCATGCAAACATGCACTTAGTCTCTCCATGCAATGTGATACATCTCATGATTGATGAACATTATACTTTTCACTCTTAAAAACAACTTCATTTCTTGTGCATCAAATTCTCGACACTGTAGTAACTCTAAGAGCATTGCAAGAAAGATTCTGGGTGGAGTTATAGGGTTTGCATTTGATTCTACTAAGGTAGGAAGCCCATTGTGTATCATTTGATCACTAGGCATGGTCATAGTTGTTGGATCCACAATTTTTGGTTACAAAACAACAACAAAATAGGAATTATTTCATATGAATTTTTGGAAATTCATTTTTTTATAGTAAAAAACAACAACATATATTATAGGCAATCAAAGCAAAAACATATAACTTCCCATTATAGTTTATAGATGGAGACTATCTAACGCATCTCTCTTACTTCCCTACATGGATCCAATGCAAATCCAAAAAACAACCTTTTGTAGGATAAAACAATTAATGAACCTTTTGCCCTATGTAAAAGCTACATGAGAACGTTCATTTAATTTCTTAAATGGTGACTCTCCAATCCAATTTCAAAGTTTTCATCCCCAATTCAAATACTTTGAGACCCAATTGTACACTCAATGCAATGAAAACGACATTAGAATTGGATCCAAAAGTAGAGCTCTAAATTAGGTTGCACAATGGTTTACCTTATATCTTCCAAGAGTGAGAGCATCCACACCCTTGCACACCAGAGTTGCACACCCTTGCAATGGCTTTTGATGCACGTGGGTTGTAAATGTTCCCCCACCCTTACTCCAAAATCATGTTGTGTTGCTCATCACCCTTGCCATCCAATTTTGGATTCAACTGTTTGGAGATCTGACCATTCCAACAACTCATTGCACAAGCAATGATAGTTGTATGAATAATAGCCACTTGGCAAGTGGACGAAGCAGAGAGCTTGAACTGACGACAGAGTTTGTCATGAGACAATTGGCACGTCAGATTTGCTCAGTGCCTGAGGGTATGGATGGCTCTGAATCTCTGATACTTACCAGATTAACGTACGAGCGATCAAGCCCTGAGTGCCCACTGTGATTTGCAGTGAGAGCCCGAGCGCTCAGGGGCTTAAAGTGAGTTATTTGCTCAAGGCTTTTGCTGGCACGAAGACTACTGATAAGACTGACCTTCATGAACCTTCAGGCAGTTGACTTATCTCACTCAGGATTTCACAACTCGCTGCTCAGCAAGTGAGCAGCTCCTTTTAATGTCGTGCATCCATGATTGATGTATCTGAAGCTAGGTTTTGGCCCCCCTTCCGTAGGAGGCTCAAACTCCAACCAGGCATTAAAAGTGAACATGACACAGAGGCATATTTTGTTTTCTTCAATGTACCAACACTGACCTTTTCAGGAGGTGGTCGCTTTAGATGACTACTGCCTTTCAACTTCTAAAATTCATAATTAATTTCACAAAGCTCCAAAAAATATGAAATGACTTGGGTTTGATGTCAATTCCATTTTACTTCCTACAAAAATTTACTGAAAATTGTTTTTAAGGAGGTTAGCTTCCCCGAAAAGGCAATCAACTCTTAAATGGTCATTTTAAGAGCCTCCTACTTTACACTGAATTCCGGCAAATTTGCTCGGATGAGATCATGACAATTTTACTTGATGAACAAAGCTGCAATGGACGTGGAAATGGACTTTGATATTGTTTGGCATGTCCTCTTCGTCCCAAATCAAGCAGTGGACGCAACACTAATAGTGAAATTTAGTGTTATGGGATTTATAATGTTACTTAAGGTAGGAGGCTCGAATTCCACACAGGCTCTAAAACTGCCCATGTCCTCAAATGTACACAATTTGTACATGGGTTTTTTTCATCTTTACAGGGATGTACTAACAGTGTACATTTAAGGAGGTGGACGATTTTAGAGTCCTATACCATTTCAACTTCAAAAATTCATAACTAATTCCACATAGCTCCAAAAATTATGAAACAACTTGCATTAGATGTCAATTCTACTTGTCTTTCAAGGGAAATTTACTGAAAAATATTTCAATAAGTTTCACTTCTCCAAAATTCAATTTCAGCTCTTAGATGGGCGCTTCATGGACCTCCTACCTTACTTTATAGTGTACTTCACTCTAATTCTCAATTTGTTGACAATTATTGTTTCTGTTTGATAATGATTTGCTACAAGGTGAACTATCTTGGTCCTAGTTTAAGTTTTTTGATGGAAATTTAGTTGACAATTAGTTTTCATGTTGACATTTCTTGTTGTAAGGCCATATTCGTCATATTGAGACTTTTTGCACTCTCATTTTTATCTTTGACTCGAAGATAAACCTTTTATCTCTTTACTAGTATTTTTATATAAATAGGTAATAACAACACTTTTTAGAATTTCAATGTAGGATCACTATTTCAGTAATATTTATTTTTGGTTTCAATTTCTATTTTTTTAAATGAATTTTCCAATAACTAGCATTTTGTCTCAAAATTTGTGAAAAGTCTCAATATAACAAATATAGCCTTTTGTGTCATTAGTGGCATTGTTGCCATTTTGTTCTAGAGCTCTTGATTAGTATTGCTAAACACTAAATTTCATTACTAGAGTAGTAAAAAAGAAGTTTTGGAGTACCATGGTCTTGCCCGAATCTTGGTACTCCATGATCTTCTTTCTCTTAGTGGGGTACACTTCATTCCAGTGCTTCTCACTACATGCGAATTTGATAAGGAAAAAATTGATATGATGATTGTTAGTCTAAACTACTTGAAGGAAACATCAAAAACTTGAATGAGAAGTTTGCTAAAGAAGGCAAATTGACAATTATAATATGAAACTTTGCAAAATGAGTTAGTACATTTTGAATCTTATTTGACATATATTGAATCATGTAAGTAGAACATCTTAATTCAAAAGAAGGTTTGAAACCTTCAATAATACAGAGAATTAGGTCAAACTTTCTATTTAACAATCAAAACATTCAACAAGATAGAGACCATCAAAACTCCAAATGATACTTATCATATTTATCCCTTAATGAACCAACATGCAAATTTCACCTTTGAAGCGAAAAGGCTACGAAGTTGATCTATTTGTTAAGTAATTCAAAGCTTATATGATTTTGCATTACAACTTTGAAATCTTCATAGAACTCATTGATAAATATTCTTGAAAACAAACTCATGAGATCCTATGATTGGTCATAGTAGTACCCCTTTATGCTTGGAGAAATACTTCAAATTTTAGTTTTTGGATGATTTTCTTAAGACCATAGATACTCAAGACACTAAAAGGTTGACAAACCAACAATAACCAAGAAAATTAGGTACCCTATCCACCTAAGAAATAATGGAAAATATAAGAGATGATAAAAAAAACTTCATGTTCAATCCAACACATTGTGCAATTATTTGAGTGAAGGAGACGGAGACAAGTCTAACATAAAAAACACACTTTAGTATGCACTCCAATATCTACTCGCAATTTGGCATTAAACATATATAATATATCTCTTGTTGAAAGCATATTAGATTCAACAATGTTTGAAATTCACTAATGAAACATGAACAATCACATGGTAATTTTGCTTACAATAGCAGTAGAAGGCCTTGAAACACCAAGCTACAATTTGAGGGCATTGTTCCAAAGGCCCATATGAGTATCAAGCTATTGCCCATATGGACCTTTATAGTATACCATTCAACTATGATCTCACATTGTAACTTGTTTCAACATATTAACATCCTTTCTACTAGTGCAATATATTCAAACTCAAACTTGAAAACATTATTATACTTTGAAGTACACCTCAAAGCCAAGAAATGAAAGTCAATCTATGCCCAATTATCTTCAGCTTGATCCCAAGGATTATCTATACTACAACAACAATTCATTAATTGTACCAATATATCCACTATTCAACAAATTTTCCATTTAAAGAAAATGCAAATCACCAAAGCTTACTTGAATCCTAGGTCCAAATCCAATGTTATTCCAATGTTGTCATTGTCTAATAAAAAAAAGAAGGATTACAAATCATAATTTATTTATTTATACTAAGCTTAGATCAACCTAGAAAAAGTACGAATTTAAATGTTCTTGAAAAGAATAACTTTGCATGATATTGAAAAATGCTTGCAAGTCTCTCAATGCTTAAGCATTATCTAATGTCTAATGTCAAACCTAGTATTTTAGGCAATTTTGTTATTATATAATCAAAAGAAAATTAAGGTACATGCACCTAGAATCGTAACTTGAAATATATATTTTTTAAATACAATTGAAATGACTATTCTAAGTGTATTTAACTTAAAACCCTATAATCCTTTCCTACCACTTTGTTCACCACATGGCACAAGGCAATTGGAAGAAAGAAGGTGGTTTTAGTAATAATCTATCCTACATTTACTTTCGGAGAGAGATCTTCAATATTTGATAATCTTGATCAAGTTTGTAAGAGAATGTTGTGTCCAAACATCGGCTTATTGCTTTGCAACTCAACCAATTATTTCATAATGTAATGGCAAGTTTAATTTTTGAGGTAGATTTGTTATCATTCCATTGGATAATCAATCCAACATTATAACTCATAAGGCTTTCCCTCTTACTACATCCTTAGACTTGGCATTATGTCCCATAGTACTCTTGAGCCTCACAAGCTCTTGAGCATTATCTAGTCCATAATCTTTCTTCTCGTTGCAAGTCCTTAGATCAATTAGAAAGTACACCAGATCATGACATTCTTGATCAAAGAGAATTTCTTAACATTGTGTTCAAAGCATCCGCACTCATGCTCCAAATATGTGTCTTCAATGACTCTTTGAGGGCATGAATGAGAAAAGGTCCTCTACCTAAGCCCTAACAAGAGGTAGAATTTGAGTGGGCTTCATAAAAGCACAATGTAAATTTGTTGTATCTCTAACATCGTTTGGTCCTACGAGAGGTTGATTCCTTATTTTAGAGCATTCTAAGATGCTAAAGAGGGACTATGAGGTTGCATGGAGTTGGGAGTGTGGACAAAGGTGGACGACTTAATATAGACTTCAAAAACAAATCCTGAACAAGCCCTCTATGTCGTAAATTGAAGACCATTTTTTTTGAGTATGGGTGCAGGTGCTCTTTATAAAGCTCTCAAGACTCCCAACTCTAGAGCAATAGTCCCACTCATGTATTGAAACAACTCACCATGAGTTAACCCCTAAAGGTTTTTGACTATGTTTTCACCAAAAGCGCTCCAAAACTGTCATTTCTAGTACAAGAATCAAATTTTAGAAAAAAACACATTTTCGGACACATGTAACCGTAGGATCTTGTAGTAATTTGGTTAGAGAACATGTGGAAAAAAATTCAGAAATTTCCACCTTGCAGATTGCAAGATATTAGTGTTTGAATTGACAAAAGTCCTTTTTTTGTCCCTGCAAAAAAATGGGCAGCTGCTCTTCACAAGGTCACATTTTTATTCAAAAATGTTCAAAATGGATGTGCGTCTTTGAGTTCTTTCTTCAAGGCAAATTGGCTACATGCTTGAAAAAAATTCAAATCATTAGGAATTGTACAACGTATAGGAAAGAAAGAGTAAGTGGAAAGAAGTAGATCATGATTCAAAATACTAAGGTGTTAAGAATTTTGTTATCGATTTGAAAAATGACAATCCCAATGGTTGTAATGTTGTAATAAACAATCTACATTTTTTTATTTTGTTTTATTTCAAAACATACTGAAATGAGTGAAATCAAAGTTTATCTTGGAGTAGAGAATCCATAACTACCTGCAAACTAAAACTCCTCATAACTTTCACCTCATTTATCAAAATGGAATGATTCAAAGCTTTTCACATATATGTTAATCTAGCAAACCAATTTCAAATTTTTCTTTTTGAAAAAAGTGATTTTTTTTATTTGCCCGAGTTGGGAAAGAAACTACATATCATACAATAACTTTTTAACCATATAGTCAAAAGTTATGAAAATTGTTGGGCCTTAAAGCTACTCCTTGATCACATATTGTGTGAAAATTTCAAAAAAAGAAATTGAAAATTCCGCTTGTAATGAGCTGCCCCAAATATCTATAATGCCAAAAAAAACATGTTTGGGACTTTAGGGGTTAAGAAAATTGATTCATCTTTCTAAACGATGACAAATAAGTTCACCATTTGGGCAAGGGAGAATGGATCTCGTGGGGATTGCCCCCCTTATTGCCCTTGCCAAGGATAAATGTAAAAAATTGCCCCCTCTTTTACATGTCATCACCTCCACTACCTAATTCACGGCCTCTAATTGCTAAATATGATATCAAAATTATCAAAATTTTCATGGGTGGTAATTAAAAAATTTCAGTGTTTTCCCCCAGGGTAAACCACAGGGGTGTTGGGAGGCAATAGGGTGGTCAATCAGAGAATGTGGGAGTGTCCAAGTAGGATTGGTTTCAAATGAAAACATGTTTGCCACTATGCCAATTCAGGCTGGAACAGTTCATGTTGAAACCCTAATTCTTGTACAGTACAAGCTTCAACGGCACTAAACTTACATTGAAGCCATACAAGGCCATGGTGATGAATCAACAACGTGGACACATTGTTTCCATTCTCTCGCTGGCCAACTCAGATTTCAGCACATCTATTCTCTATCATTAACTCAGGTTACCGATTTCGCATGTTTGAGAGTTAACTCGTTATCGTTAACTCCACCTCATTGTGACCCATTTCTAAAACCAATTCTACCATAACATTGTTTCTCAATGAGGCAGGGTCTCCTTTGCAACGTTGGAAAGGGGACCCCCACAGTGAACAAAATTGTCTCATTGATGGCTCCTCAACGAACCTTTATCCTTGCATTAATTGCTAAGGCCCTCCGAGGCATTGAAGGGGCACAATATCTTCCTTGCATGTTATACAATGTTATGACATGTTCTTGCATGAAATATAGAGCCTCTGTTATTAAAGGGAGCTTAGGTTTGATTGGATGCGATGTACCTATTTTCAACACTTTGAAATTCATAGTCTATCCACAATTTATTCATCTGGTGGTAAAAAAACTCCATTCTAAGAGAATTTGAAATCTTGTGTAGACTTCCAACAAGATCCAACAAAATAAATAAATTAGAGAATTCAATTCTCAAAAACATTCTTGAATTTTGTTTTCGGTGGATTTTAGATAGCATTTTTCTACAATTAAAATAAGTGGCTTTTGTCTCATAGCATATTTATACTATGCGTATGGCAATGACTTTGGGACTAAGAGCGCATTGGTAGTGTACATTGTGCATAATGTAAAATTATTACTAAAATGATCTATTTATACTAATTTTATCATAAATTTATTAATGGCTTTTAGGAATGAATTATATGATAACATTTATAATCAAAGGTCATTTTTTATTTGTAGACAATCAAAACTTAAAATTTAAAGAAAATTTTGTTATCAAGAATTTTAAAATTTTGTGAATTTTTCAAAGTCATTATCAAAAACTCTCTAACAAATATCACTAGCTACATTGTATGCAACAATGAATTGTTTCTTTTTAAAAATTTACAAAGTTGAACAAGAATTCAAATGCAATTTAGGAAAATAATTGGCATGTGTTCCATGAGGGGCAAGGCAAAGTCACGAATTAAATATCAAAATATACTATAAAATTTCAAATACCTCTATTAAGTGCAAAAATTGGTAAACTCACAAAATGATATGATTTAAATGTTTTCTCCCACTACCAATCATCAAACCCTCTTGTGCCATTTATGCTTATCATACTTTGGACCATAACATTGTTAATTAGGCTAATTTATTTCCCTTTTGAGAAGGAATAACTCCCTCATGGATGCTTAGGAGGAAATAATGTTATAATCCCATGCATTTGATTGGCGTTGTGGATGTAATTGATACATTAGTTGTCATTTGGACACGTCTGTGGCCCAATCCATGTCCATCAAATACTTAGAGTCAATAGTGCATGATGCTAGGTTTTTTTGCTTTGGGGGAGCAAAAAGGCCCTCCCATCAAAGATTAACAATGTTATGACATTAATATTTTGGTAGGGCCCATCAAAGTTGCTTGTACAATACCCAACAACTAAGTTATAGATTTTTCTTTTGGAACTATTCATAACCAAATTTTGTGATGAACTTCATGTAAATATATATATAACCAATTTCAAAAATTGCAAGAGGCTCAAGGAGTAATTACATATTGCAAGGATTTCCAAGTGACAAAGGTTATATTAGGGTCGCTTTATACTTAGAGGCCACTCCAATTTTGTGTGTCAAAGGCCAAGAATCCTCACTTGTGATTGGATAAAAGGTTGAAATTAGCCCCAACCCCTTTGTACCTAGAGGCCGGGCCAATTTGGTGGAATTAAGTATTTATTAAAAAAAGACATGATTTGAGATGGCCCAAGCTTGCTAAATTGGGTGCACCAAAATTGGTAGGCCAATTCTTGGTCTAGGGGCCAATGTCAAAATTTCAATTAAATTTATTTTTCTACAAATCTAATTCGTTGGATTTTGTGCAATTGGCTTGTAAGGTAGGAGGTCCATAATGCACCTATCTAAGAGCTGAAACTGAATTTTGGAGAGGTGAAACTTCTTGAAATATTTTTCAGTAAGATATTCTTGAAAGACAAGAGGAATTGACATCTAACCCAAGTCGTTTCATATTTTTTGGAGCTTTGTAGAATTAGTTATGAATTTTTGAAGTTGAAATGGCATAGGGCTCTAAAACCGCCCACCTCCTCAAATGTACACTATTGGTACATCCATGTAGAGATGAAAAAATCCCATATACAAATAGTGTACATTTGAGGGGGTGGGCAGATTTCGAGCCTGTGCGGATTTCGAGCCTCTTACCTCAGGTTGAAAGTCGCCCTGAAATTTCAGCCCCTCTCTCACTTTTTCCTAAGTTTTTTTGAATCGGCCTGGCTTCTTGGCCCCAAGGCCTTTACATATGGGAGAATTGCCCCCACTAGTAATTATTACTCGGGGACGGCCTCTAGCCCAAAAGGGGCTGAAATTTTGTGCAATTGGCCTCAAGGAGAATTGACTTGGCCTCTAGGTATAAAGTAGCCCTTACATTAATCCCAATACTTTTATGACAAATTAATGATTAAAGTAAATCAACCCATTCCCATTCATTGTTTAACCCCTAAATGCATTTGACTATGTTTTCACCAAAAACACTCCAAAATTGTCATTTCTAGTACAAGTACCAAATTTTAGAAGAAATACATTTTTGAACACTTGTGACCATAAGATCTTGTAGAACTCTAGTTTGAGAAGATGTACAAAAATTTCATAAATTTCCACCTTGTAGATTGCAAGATATTAGCGTTTAAATTGACAAAATGCCATTTTTTGGCCCTACAAAAACCTAAAAAGTTGCACTTCACAAGGTCAGATCATTACAAAACAATGTCCAAAATGGTTGTAACTCTTTGGATTCATTCTTCAAGGCAAGCTGGCTACATACTTGAAAAATTTTAGATCACTTGAAATTGTACAATATATAGGAAAAAATTAGTAAGTAGAAAGAAGTAGAGAATGATTCAAGATACTAAATTGTTAACAATGTTGTTATGGAATTGAAAAATGCCAATCCAAATGGTTGTAATGTCATAATAAACAATCTACAACTTATTTTCTTATTTTTTTCCAAAAATATGAAAAATTGAGTTAAATAAAGGTCTTCAAAGTTTATTTTATTGTGGAGATTCTATAACTACCCACAAACTACCTACAACTATAACTCTTCATAACTTTCATCTCATAAATCAAAATGGAATGATTCAAAGCTTGCCATGTATATATAAATCTAGAAAACCAATTTCATGTAAAAAAAACGTTTTTTAAAGAAGTTTTTTTTGTTGCCCAAGTTGCCCGTCAAGTAATGAAAACTACATATCATACAATAACTTTTTAACTATGTTTTCAAAAGTTATGAAAATTGTTGGGCCTTAACCCCTAAATGCTTTGATGTCCATTTTTTGGACGATGAACAAATTGAATCTCAAGTTTCATCCTCCTAACTTCTTGGATGAAAGTTCTTGTAATTTGTGGACATACATTATCAAGTTGTTGTCCTATCTAAGGGTTGGATTTGGTGTTACTAGAGTACATATTTTTCTAAAATTACAAATATGCAAGGATGTCAAGTGGTCAAATTGCATTGGCTCTAGTTCAAAATTGGATTTGCCAAAATGAGGTCATAGATAGGAAGAACACAAAAATTTCAAATCCATTCCAAATGATAATATTTTGCTTGTAATTAAATTTTGAAGGAATTTTGAAATTTCTCTTTCAAAATTTATAGAAAAAAATTGGTGATAGCATTGGTGAATTTAACTATATAGATGGAATCTACAAATCAAAATCTACAACTTTTATTTCTACACTAGTTCCAAAATATGCTTCCAAATAGCACTTTATAATGATTTTTCTCAAATCATCAATTTTGGAGATGAATCTAGACATTTAGGGGTTAAAGCTACTCCTTGGGCATATGTTGTGTGAAAATTATAAAAAAAATTCCATCCTACTTTTGGTCCTAATTATGTCCAAAAAATCATCCAAATCCATCATTAGGAAAAATTTCAGCCCTCAAAGGGGTTGCTTCCCTTTGAGAAGTTCCCCTCAAAGGAACGTACAACCCCTTTAAGGAATAGTGGTTACTATTCATCATCAATGATGAATAGTGCCACAATAAAAAATATATTTAAAAAAAATTTAAATATTTAAAAAAAATTTAAAAATATTAAAATAGTAATAGCAATTTGACATGGTTGCACTAATGCCACATCAAATCTCACAATTTTGTAATTTTGAATTTTTTTTAAGATTATAGTGTTAATTGTTTTTTTAATTCTTGAATTGAATTGTCCCACGTAAATGAGGCTCTGCAGTTCACTAGCTGGGGAATATATATATAATTTCGATTTTTTTTCCGGCCACTGTTCCTTGTCGTTCCTTGTTGTCTGAGACTCACGGCCCCTTAGAGGGTTCATATTTTTTCTACTGTCATTTTCTAACAAAATCACTTGAATAATGCCAACAAGAGTTAATGTGCCAATCCTTTAATGGTGAACACTTAAATACCACTAGATACATGGGAGAGCAACAACGCTAGTGGATGAGCAGAAAGGTGTGATCCTACAAGTCTTGAACCTAATTGTAGCTAGGTATATATCTACAACCATTAAAGGTGCTCATAACAAATCCATACCTATCAACATAGGTACAATATATCATGGAAAGTATCTATAATACAAATATCTATAACATGGGCTCATAGATTCTATACTTACATGCTAGCACTCCCCCCATGGGATAGCGATTATGGGTTGTTGGTAGGATGCTCATGACTCCATTCTATATTTGGTTTTATAATTTCAGGGCATACCACTTCAAAATCCACAAAAATTACAAATTTAATTGAAAAATTATAATTCAACTTAGGTTTCATTTGTGAAACAAATGCACATCTCTAAAAAAGATGTGCCCTTCTTGAAATTGGCCCCAAGATATTCAAATTGTCCTCGTTTGTATGGTAATAGGTTGATCTATTTTAGATGAAAAAAGTCTCATTCAATTGGTGAAGGTGTTACATGTGTTATTTCAATAATCTCATCTCAAATATGGATCCCAGTACAGATGTGTGTATTCCAACTTGTATAAGCACAATAGAATTGCGCTTATGCACTATGATATTTCTCCTAGGCAAATTGAGAGAGAGAAGGAGGAGTTCAAATTCGGAGGTTGGCTTGCATTTCACAACATCATTTTCAAAGAGGAGTTGTACTAGCTCAAGAGTATCTTGTAGACAATTCTTGTGTCCACAATAGAGGAAAAAGGCTTGCATTGTTGGTATACAAGAAGTGAGACTCTCAAGGGCTCAAATTGAATGTAAATTGGACATAGCATACCAAATTGTTTATAGTCTTATGAAATGGTATCACCTTCAAGGGACTGTCATCTCTTCAAAGCCTTTAGATGGAAGATGGAAGCTCAAATTTTGTAACAAGCATGCAATTCATGCCCAAATGATGACAAAACTTTACTTGCACATGTTGAAATAATATATTCAAGCTCTTGTCTTCAACAATTGTGTTGTATTCAAACAAATTTTTTTGTGGATGCACATAAAGGAATACAACCTTGCATTTGCTCAAGCTTATGCACACTAGAGTGTGGACAATTGAAAGAATGTTATATAGATAGATGAATCATCCTTTGAAGGTAACAAGAATTTGTGGTCTATATGAGTTTGGTGTTTAGTTTACGAAAGATACTCATAAGATTGTTTATGTCCTACCATTCAGTATAGTTGTGTTTTTTTGTCTTGATAAGGGATACTTTTAATGGCTATGATAAGTCTCCTATAGTCATCATTCATGAAAGTAGGAAAATTGTTATTTTTTGTATTGATAAGCACATGAAAGAACATCATTTGTCTTTTTTTTCCTCAAATGTCATCCAAATGATATAATTATGATGAAAGATGGTGTTCTAGGGCATCACAATTGTCTACCTGATAGGTGGAAAGAAGCTCATGGCATGACAAAATTAAACTGCTTTCCTCTCTTCCTAAATTTGAATCCCATCTAAGGTCAATTGTAGAAGACCATGTTTAGAATGGGTATTGACCTCATAACACGAGACAAATAATTGTTGCAATTCAATGTGTATAGGAAGGAATCTCCAAAGATGTGCTTGATGTTCTCATTTTCACAATACCTTATAAAATGAAGGTTGTTATTGATACTTTACTTGGTTGTATTAAATTGGTAAACATCATGCCAAAAGAATTCAAATTCATGTGTATTTTATAATTTTATTTGTGGAAATATTATATATTGTGAAAAATAGTCTCTCAAAGATTTTCATTGCACTTTCTTGTTTTCAATTTCATGATATTTTGAATATTTGACAACAACTTTAATTTTTGCCTTCACAAGGTTGGAGCTTGAAAATCGTTTGTCTCTATCTTAGCTCTCAAGCACTGAATAGTGGTTGGAAATAAGTCTTTGTAATAACTTTTTGTGCAATTCAAAGAATTATGCATATTGTATAATATAATTATCATTTATTGTTATGTATAATTATAATTACATTCTTACACAATCTTAATCAAGGATATCAAATTTCTATTTCAAAAAATTAGAGATCAATTTTGAGAGAATTAAAATTTTTAACTTTGATGGTTTTACATGATAATTTCTTGAAAAAAATTGGTGATGGATTTTCAAAAATTGATTGCAACGATAGGTAGGAGACATCTATATATAGATCTTTTAATATTGATTTTTTTCAAAAAACATTCAAAATTCACACTAAAGAGAGTTCAACATTATGTCCAAATTTATATATATAATAACTAAATTTTGTCTCACAAATTGTACCATTATACTCCAAGGTACAAGACTAGTTGTAGTGTGAAGGTCAAGTAGCAGAATTTAATTATAATAAATATTGAAGATATCAATTTTATAAAATTTAGGCACATGCCCTCACCAACCTTGATCTCTCTTTAGTGTGAATTTTGAGTATTTTTTGAAAATAATTCATTAAGGAAAGATGTGCATTATAGATGTTTCCTACATATCTTTGCAACCAATTTTTGAAAATTCATCACCAATTGTTTCCAATAAATCATCATGTAAAATCATGAAAGTTGACTTTAAAAATTCACCAAAAATGAATTTTTGACTTTTTGAAATTGAAATTTGGTATACTTAATTGAGAATTTGCAAGAATGTAGTGATAATTATGCATAACAAAATAGTCATGTTTTACATTATGAAAAATTCTTTGAATTGTACAAGTAAGTAGTATAAAGACATATTCCCAATCACTATATAGTATTGCCTAACCTCATAGAACCACAAAGACATCAAAGAAAGACCCTAGGGGAGGATTGACCAGCCAAAGATAAATGTAAAAAATTACCACCTATTTTGTGATGTGTATTTTTGTATTTCTTCACAGTCGACAATGAATTTGGTACCTCTGATTGCATATATGAATTCAAAATTTCCAAATTTTATCATGTGCTGCCGATTAAAAAATCCAGTATTTTCCGCATAGGTAAACTGCGGGGCAATGGGGGAGTCAATTCACCAGGATATCATTCATTCACTTGGCCCACCACAGGATATCATTCATTTTTCCTCTAATAAGGACACGTGCCCACTACTTCCACCTACTGTAGTCCCCCTGAAAATCAGTTTATAATTAAGTTATAAAAGGGATATAAGTTACTAATTTACAGTCTCTTTTGGAAAATATCCAAATTGCCACACAGACACATTTACATTTTAGAACTGTTGGATATGTCGTGATATTTGATTGGAATGTGTATGAGCCTCCATTGGAAGTGGATACACATTTTGTTTTTTGAGAAAAAAGTAAAAAGTAAAAAATTAAGAATCCTTTTTCATTTGTATTGAAATTTTCAACTGCTAGAGGACTAAGAGTGCCTTGAAGGTTTGGGCATGTTTCTATAATCTCAATTTTTGGCATGATTTTTTGAAACTTTTTATTGAAGATAGAAAAACTCATTAGCTTTCTAAGAATATAATTTTTTTTCTTCAACTGATGCTTGGGGGCAAAAGTTATGCTACCTGAAGCTTAAGGTGGAGGTCACTAGGCAACTTGAAAAGAATTGTAGAAACTTAGATAATTAAAAAAAAATTGAGTTTGTTATATAAATGTTTTCATATACATAGAAAGTTTTGATTCATTTTATTTGGACTAATGATGAGAAAGTTTTAGAGAACCTTTTTGGGGGGAATAACCTATAGGATTCATTTTTTAACTCAAATTTTATAATTTTTCAGGAAAAAAAGTTCCCCATCGTTTAGTATTCTTGCTAGAACAATCTCACCTTTGGGATTGGTGTGTTTAAATTCCATGTCAAAGATATTAACAATTTATTATTTCCTTCTATCTCATACCTACTTCTACTTAATAAATTTCTTAAGTTTGAAAATCAAATCTTTTTTCAAGATTCTCAAATCAATTCTTTAACTTATAAAATTTTCAATTCAAAATTCATTTTCAAAAAATTTTGAATGAGGAAGATTCAAAGTCTTGAAATCTAATTTGACAAGGTTCAAGAAAAACATTTTCTTCACTTCACTAGCAAATATCTTGTAATCTATGCGATGAAAGTTTAAAAAATTTCTTCCACGCAATCTTGTACTAGTTATATACAAAAGTCCCATGGTTAGATATGCAAAAAAATAAAATTTAAACAAAATTTTACTTTACAATAGAGATGGCAATTTTCATTGTTTTTTTGGTAAAAAAAGGCTTTAGTCCTTCACAAATAACAAAAACACAATGTAGGTGCATGAAACTATGTTCAACATGCTCTTCATTCGCAATGGTCTTTGGCCATAGTATTAATATTTATGGATGCACAAATGCAACAAATAAGCAAAAGTTTCAAATATACAGTACATATAATCAATATTTGTTTATTCCTTTGTCTTCAAAGTACACTCCAATGTATGTTTGGATATAGAAAGGAACTTGGGAATGAGGTGAATATTTGTACATGGTAGGGCCAAGCTTGATAACAAAATAATGGATATGCATGAAGGTGTGTATATATAGAAAGACTCTATAGAAGGTGCCCTTGCCTTTTTATTCAAAAATATTATGATATACATGTACATATATTCAAAGTGCCATACACATCCATTTGAACAAATTTTCATCCAATTGCTGTAGACTTAGATCAATTCGTGTGGCATGTGACCCCATAAATATTTTTGGATAATTTCATCCATTTAAAATTGAAGAATAACTTACAAAATATTCCATTTGTCTCAATTACTACTAAACACAAAATCACCACATTAAAATCCCAACCCACAATCCAAAATTAAAAATAACCTTTAGAAACAAGGGAGACTCATCCAAAATAGTTAAGGCCCCGACATCTCCATTACCAATAAATTAATGACCGTTTTAAAACCCCAACCCTCTAAAAAATGATAAAAAAAAAAAAAGATTCTATAGGTAGGTGGGAACTAGGCAATGTATTTTTTTGGCAATCTATAACTTACATTGTTTACTAATTAGGTAGAGGTCCCTATTTCATTCTTGAAAAGGGGTCTCACTTAGAGTGAACAAAATTGTCTTACATGACTCCTCAAGCCAACCTTAATCCTTGAATTAATTAAAAGTCTCTCCTATTCATCTAGGAGAGACATAATACCTTCTTAACCCCTAAAGGACCATAAAGCCACCGGGCAGCTTCTACAACACTGTATTTTGCACCCCTGGTCCTTTAGGGGTTAATGTAGGGAAGATCATTGCCTAGTTATACAATAGGGGTAGTCACAGTTCCTTCACAACACTTTCATTCTCTAGAGAATGTGGACATACCAGTGCCACATTGGCCTTGCATTCGCAGCGCACACTTTCACCCAACTTCTACTCCGCTTGCACCTCTTGCATTTTGTGCCACTTGTGACCACATTTGCAACAATGAATCTCATTCCAATTTCCATTCTCTATACTAGGGGTAGTCACGGCTTCTTCATTGCACTCCCATTCTTCACAGAATCAGGACATGGTGATTTAGGGTTGGCTTGCAGCAAGCTCTCGGTGGTAGAATATACTTCTGTTGCGAAGTTTTCTCGACATTTGTTATTCTACTTTGGAGTGAAAGAATGGGCTTGCAGAAGAGTTTGCGAGCTAAGTATATTTTGTTACCCACATTGCATGCCTCCGTTGACTTGACACCTGTGATACTTGTATATTTTTAGTTGGAGGTGAACTCGTTCTTTGCAAAAGTCCTCCACGCTACGCAAAAGGGGGGTCACACCTTCTTCACCCGGAAGTGCTATGCATTGGCTCTTGTTTTCTCTCATCATTGTTGCATTCTTCAGAGAACTTTGAGTTGATGTAGAAGTTGTAACTACTCCTATTGCTCACCCTTGTCACACCTTCTTTACGCAAAACTACTTCCCATTGGCTCTTGTTTCCTCTCACCAACTTCTCATTCTTCAAAGAAATTTGTGTTGGTGAAGTAGTTGTGACTACCCCTAATGTTGTGTCTATTGCAAAAAAAGGCCTCTTGTATGCCTTCGCTACAGGAATGTAGGATATTTAGGCCCTGTTTTTTACCATATTTCTCCAAATCCATCCAAGTGAAGGCTGGGAATTTGCCAAATCATTCTTGTTATATTGAACTATGAAACACAAGTAAAAAAATATAGTTAAAAATAGTATAAGTTCAGACGGGGGCAATATCTAACAAAAAATTTCGGAGTATGCTGGAGCCGGGTAGGCAAGGGGTGACAAATGGCATTGCCAGTCATCCTGAAGACCGCGATAAAGTGCCCCGTCACCTGACCCTCACCTTAGAATAGGGAAAATCAACTCCACACCCCCTAAAAAAAGAAAAATCAAACCCAGGAAACAATATAACAACCCCCCTGCAAGTTCCTCACCCTTCCTACCAAAATGGGAGGTAGGGGTCTAATTAAAAAAAAAGGAAAAAAAGAAAAAGAAAAAGAAAAGGTAGGGGGGAGCAGGGGGCGGAGGGGGTGGGGGCAGAGGAGACGAAGACGGGAGAGCATCTAGGAACGAGAATTCCTCCCGCGCGACGCGCCGTTCGCACCAGATTCCGCGCGGTTTGCTTGGCTCTCGCTCACCCGTCCCTGGGATCTTCCCCAAAAGATTCCGTGCGCGCTACCGTGCGGTTTCCCTGGGTCGTGGCGCCCATCCGCCCCCAACCCCCCTGCGGATTTTGCTCATTCATGGTGCCTTGGGGTTTCATTCTGCATTCTTGTAGTGGCTATGATCTCAGTTTCTGATTGTCTGTGGAGCGTTTACCGCTTCTCTTGTTTCTGTCCTTCAACAATCGTAGCGTTGCTTGAGGTTGGAGGTTCAGCCCAAGTGGTCTTGACGTCTTGAGTGTGTTTTAGAGAGTTTGAACGGACACTTTGCCAGTGCTGTCTGTGTTTAGTTTGGAGGAGTGAGATAAGAAGGTTGTATCTTTCGAGGTCGGAGGCCGCTGTAAGAGAATGTGCGCAAAGCACTGTGGAGTTTGAGGAGTTGTTGTGGGTGACTCTTGCTGCTCGCGGTTCTTTCTTGAGGTGAGATCTTGCTCTAGTGTTAGCCTCGGAGTTATTGGTTCTGGAAGGTTCTACTACAGTAGGAGTTTTGTGCGTGAGGGGGGGAGCGTTGGTGTTGGTGAAGCCAGGACGTGAGTAGCTTGTCTTGTTTGTGGAGTTTGGTGCTTGTACGTCTCTTCTTGTGCTGAGTTCGTTGCATTTGTATACTGGAGGGAGGTACGTTAGAGTGCTGGTTTCTTGAGTTTAAGATGAGGTGAAGTGCCTGCGGTGTAGGTTGTTGCGATGCTCAGTGTTGTTTATCCCATGACCGCTGTTGTATTGTAAGGGTGGGAAGCCGATGGTGGAACCATGCTTACTGTTCACGGCCTGTTGGTTTCGAGAAGCTTCTGAACAGAATTTCTTGGAAGTTCTAATTCGTAGTTTTTCTTTATTGTATTCGATGTTCCCAAGACGCATGTGCTTAAATTTTTAAATGTTTTTGATTTCCCGTACGAGTGCTGGTCAGGAGATACCAGCCCCTGAAATGTACACTGGTACATCCTCTCCATTGTACATATTCGAGGCGTCTCCTAACCAACACTGTACAGTACCGCGATTTTCTTCGTTTGGAAGTATGAAAATTAACATGGCACATTTCTAAAATAATGAGAGTGACCATTATTATATCATATCATATAATTCTTTATTTTGTGAAATTTTCCTGAACGTCAGTCCAATTGGTCTCTCTGTAAAGGCCTGGGTGTAGAACCATGTAACTCTTCATGCGTTCCATTCAAGTAACTTCATATCAGCATACTGGACGGGTTCCTGCTGTTGGTTCAAGGTCAAGCTATGTTGTCTCTGTGGATGTGTAGCAAGTTGCATGTCATGTGTATGCACCTTACTGGAATCGCTGAGTGCCATGGCTTCATTTGTCCAGCACCTCTTCATGCCATTGTATTGTCCTGAACTAGTATATCTGACAGCAATGTTTCATGTTGCGCAGGGAAGCAAGCATCCTCCTGCTTTGGCCCTAATGATCGACGCGAGTTAAGATTGGGTGGAAACGGAGCATTCAGGCAGATCATGGTTGTTAAAGTGACGGCTTACTCGTTGGCCGTCTACAATACTGCCACCATCACCTTCCATTCGTGGCTGATGCAAGACTTCAGTCGAAGTTAAAGGATCTCTGCATCTCTGTGACTGTAATCTCTTTCGTAGCATATCCTTTGAGCCAGTTCCCATCTACTAGTCACCATGCCTGAGTTACTGAAGAACCGCAACAACCAAGTATGTCAGCGCCTGGACAAGTACTGTGAGGAGTGCGCCAGGATTGGCAGTACAGACTGTATTGACCATGGAGGACCGATGTCAGTGGACTCGAGTGTGCTTGGGAAGCGCATGGGAGTCTTTGACGCCTTCGATGATTTTATGCAATCATTTGGCAGGGACGATCACAAAGCAGGTCCCTTCAAGCCGCAGTCAAAACGCCCTACTATCCCAGCCTCCTCGAGACTGTTTGGCAACGACAGGGACAACTTCCTCGTTCCAACTCCGACGAGACCGGCATCATCCTCCATCTTTGGCATGCCGTCTCCTGCTCCCAAGCTGAGCATGCCAGCTCCTTCTAGCTTTGGAATTCAGTCTTCTCCGAAGTTTGTATGTCCAATCAAGCCAGCTGCTTCTGTGCCTACGAGTGCTCCTTCAGTGATTGCAGCCCCCAGCACCGAAGCTGCAACACCGAAACCTCATGACACCAGTGACCTTTGCAGGTACCCAGTCTTGTTGCATATGGCCTTATTACCATTGTTCAATATCTCTTGTCGTATGTTGTTCAATATGTTATGCACTTAGATATATCAGTTATGTCGTGCACGTCGACTCTGGGATGTATTTGGGGATGTTTTCTGCTGTATTCCCGCATTGCACCGACTTAGCCCAACTGTTGTGCATGTTTTGGGATGTATCTCATGTAGTTTTTCCTTACATGTATGGATTCTAGGATGTAAATTCATGATTAAGTTGAACGTATTGGTGTGTTGTTTGTGGTGAGCCCGGCATTGAGTTTCATGTACTGGATGTGCAGGGATGTGAAAGAATCAGCTGAGAAACTGGATCAAGATAATGACGACATAGGTTGCAAGGAGGGCGGTGTACGCTTCAGAGAGAATCTGGGAAAATTTGTCGTGGAGTACAGGCCACCACGTTTTAAATGGAAGCTCTGGATGGGCACTTATGCTACTGTGGATGAGGGTCGGCGAGCCTGTGACTGTGCAAGGTTTTATGCTGGTCAAGACAAGGGTGGATTCTACTTCAAGGACTCGCCTGCTCTGTTTAGCGAATTGGGACCTTTGAATCGCCCTTTCTCCTTGGTCAGCAAGGACGTGAAAGACAAAGCATTCAACGTTGAGCTCAAGAAACGTGCGAAGCTGGTTATCAGAAAGGTGTTGGATGCACAGAGGGCGAAGCAATCCGTCGACGTTTCTCGGCCATCCGTTACAATTCCATTGCCAGATGCCATCGTGCAACAAGTAGTGCTCGGTGCTAGAACAGCCAACCGCGACACCAGCCGTGACGCCAACTGCGACAACTTTCCGAGCTCCAACCAAGAGAGTCCGCTGAGCTCTGGTGTTATTGACCCTGCTCATGAAGAAAATGAAGTTGCGGAAGAGTCCGCTCAACAGGAAGTGGCAAGTGCTACAGATGCTTGTGACCCTTATGCAAGTCTAGACCCTTTCACCAATCCTGGGTCCTTGCCAGAACCGTCTTTCGATTACCTTTCCGGTGTGTTTACTCCTGGGTTCAACATGGTGCCTGACATCCCGTTCCCTTCATCAGCATGCACTCAGAGTTCCTTGGACTTCGCTGATGATCTTGTTGGTGATGTGATCGAGTTATGGCACCACGATTGCTAGGTTTCGTTTCCTTTTCCTATCTTTTTTACTTCTATTTTTCTTCTTTCTACGGCTGGATGAGACCTTACCTTCAACCCAAGGTCTCGTATAAGTAGAA
Source organism: Straminergon stramineum (assembly GCA_963920665.1). NCBI lineage: Eukaryota > Viridiplantae > Streptophyta > Bryopsida > Hypnales > Calliergonaceae > Straminergon > Straminergon stramineum. The sequence continues at coordinate 3,419,254 of OY987266.1, forward strand.
CGGTATTGATGTGATCCCACCTACGTTTTTTGGCTACGCTGATGATGATGATATCCACCCACACCTACACTTACTCGGGAAGAAGCAAGTAATTTAGTTAGAGGTAACATTGATGTTGCAGTTGAGGTACATATTGTAAAATGCGGCTACCATCTTTTGAGTATAAATTCTTTTGTACAGAAGCGGTTTAACTTATTCATTATTACTTCTTTTTGTATTGATCTTGTCACTCTATTGATCTTCTCAATTATGTTTTGATCTCCATGAAATAATGGGTTGTGCGGATTCTTTCAAACCTGTTTTGCTTCGTTATTTGTTTTTGTCGAATGATGTTTCGGTTAGTTTGGTCTCTTTACATGTTCATTGTTGTGAGAAGGGTAACTAATGTCTTGATAGGTGCGTTGTATCTGCACTGTCAAGTACGAGCCAAGCTCGTTGAACCTTCTACTGTAGATGAAGTAGGATATGAATTCCGAACGAATTATGAGTTTGATCTCATTTCCAGTCTAATAATGAATGATACCGGTCATGTACTTTCTGGTTTGGTATTTCCCCCCCTGGTGATTTTGAGGGGCGCTTTATTTTACGACCATGCAAGAAAGTAAAAACATCTGAGCACTTCCACTGGTTTGGAGCTTCAAAGGATGGTCCCAGAGTTTTTCAGATTTTTTTTTATTCTCTTGACTAGGTTCCAAGTGTAAAGCGAATTCCGGTTATTAATTAAATTGTTCATGAGCATTCCAATGTTATGATTTGAATTTTCTTTTTTGACCCAAACAAGCTTAGTATAGCTTAGATAGTGATTGAAGTTCTAACGAGTTTTCATTAAAGATACATCTCTAATGAGCCCTATCTGATAAGGTTTGCAAAATGGACCGAATGAGAACAAAAAAAAACCTTCCCAAAACTCTTCCCCAACGTGATCTATTTTACTTCCCACATCGGAAGCTTCCACAGTTGCTGCCCCTGCAGGAAGTATCCCAATGATTGTACGAATGATTGTACAGTACTGTAGCTCCAATTGATGAATTGTATGCAGCAAATGGCTATGGCTTTGTGGACCTTGGTACTGTACCTGATAGATCAAGACTACCACCTGGGGCACGATGATTTGAACGTCCCTTATCAAAGCAAAGCAAGCTTTTGTATGGATTGGTGCACGAATATCCTCGGCATAGGGGGTGAGCTGGTGCAAGGACGCACATGTTTTGAATGGGGGGAAGGTCCACTAAGCCAGGTCAAGATGGCTGACTGAACTGAACAAGCTCCTCACGACTGACTGACTGACTGATTGTAAAAAGAGTGGACGTGACTATCATTTTGAGATCGAGGGGCCTATGCCATGCTGCCAACCCCCGGGGAACCATGTCACACAGGAGACAAGGGGAGGGGACTAGGGGAGGGGATGTATTTTATCTTATAGTACCTTGCTGAAGTGGCTGTTAAGTGGCGAATCTCAAATATCGTGCACGGGTTGAAGAAGTCATCAATCTTCTTCCTTTTTCTTCCCATGGAGAAGTGCTTTGGAAGGGATCCAGATGAGTAACGGACAATTCTGGGCCAAAGACAGCGCAGCAGCCCCTGTTGAGGTCATAGGGATTGTGAGCGCAGCACGGCACGTCATGTTGATGATGATAATAGGATCGATCAGTTTGCCCCTCCCACGTCACAATCAGAGACGTGGAAAGGGGGGGGGGGGCGGGGGCGAAGTAATCAAGAACAATAACAATAGAAAGAATGAAGGAAACCATTATCGAATTTGGAAATCAGTGTACTGGTTGTACACTGTGGGTACACATATGTTAGGCTCCAACGGATTGTAACACAAAAAAGAGCACCCATCGTAAGAATATAGACTAGGTCATGTGAAAAAGCAAAGCCTTTTTATGAGAAATAACATGTGGAGCCTTGAGCCCCACGTTGTACTAAAGAATGTACCTCTTTTCATTCATTGAGAGGGGGACACCTATCGTGAAATGAACTAACTCCATGAAAGTTATCAACCAATCTTGCTTTGATAATGCAACGACACACGTGTTTAATCGTGAGCATTCAAGACATGGTTGTAGTCGAAATTATTCTACACACACAACTTCTATGCATGGTTGGGGTGAGTTCTTGCTTTCATGTTCACGGGCTATGGGGAAAAAATATATATAGTATTGTATTTGACTCTAAGAATTTTGAATTATGTTCTAAAAATATGGTGAGAGAAACACAATTGGATTGATTATTCAACATCTAGCATCAATCACATTGTAACATCTAAACCTCATCACTCTCAAATACAATACCTTGCACATAGAAGAAGTAACCATTTTATAGCTTTTAAGACATGTAGGAGGTGCAATAATGATCTAAACAAGTAGTGCCATGTATCATTGGATCTAACTCATCATGAATCCAAAGTTTTGTCATTATTATATAGTTATTTCTTTTCATGCCCTTTCTACATTAATATATAAAAACACCATGTTGTATCCAAAATTGGACCTACTAGACCATAAAGGGTTGACCCAAAGAACGCCAACAACAAGTAGATGGGAGATGAACATTTTTGAGAGCTCAATAAAATACAATATGAAATGAATGAAGCACATCCAAAGTATCCCAAAAAACTCCTTTTGTCTATTCTTCAATTATGTCACTCGATGCTTTATGATTTTTATACAAGGCTCTAAACCAATTCTTATCTAGATGGGAAGAAGTGAAAAATTGCACAAATGAGATTTTTGTCTAAAATTTTGTAAGCCAAAATTTGTTTTGCCTCAAAAGTTCCAAATCTACACTCTTTCTTCTATCAAACTTTCTTAGGGATATTCGTTAAAATGAGGAAATTTACAGTCTCATATTATCCTTGATTCTACATTTAGATAATAATAAATGTTCAATATTGAGAGAATTTGGTAAATTGACACTTTCATGTATTAATACATTTATAATCCTTTGATTCTTTAAATGTTGATTTGTTCATAAATTTTTTATTCATTAGAATGGAGGTCCCCAATAGTGGAATTGAAGTCTCAAAATATACGTTTTGTCTACATTTAATGAATATGGCTATTTAGGGGTTATGAATGTTTATGCATGTCTCATGGAGAATTTTGTTTTTCATGCTCAACTCATAATCCAATTGTTAAATTTTGTATAATTTAAGTGTATTTTATTGCAATCTTCACCGAAAATCAATGTGATAAATTATTACCTAAAATTTAGATCAATTGATAATGGTGATATAAACTATGAAAACAAAACAAGATATTTAGGTTGGTTTTAGATACATATATAATTAGAATTATTCAAACTTATTATTTTTTACTAGTATGTGTTTAAAAAGCATCTACTAGTTAAATTGAATTGAAATCCTCTTTCAATTTCTTAAAAGGTTTAATAATATTAATAATTCTCAGATGATTCTTTGGAACATTGAAGTAGTATTTACATTAAAATTCTTGAACTTTGTATATTTTCCTTAGTTCCCTCTTTAGTATTGATGGGTCATAATATGAGTGTACTTTGAAATTTATCAATGTTATTATAAAATTAGTAAGTAGACACTAATTATAAGATAGTTTGTTTGTCAAATCATGTGCAAGACTATTGGTTGAGTGTTAAAAAAACTTTGTTTTTATTTTGTATAATACAAAAGTGAGTTCACACTATATATTGGAATTTTATGGAATGAATTTTGATTATAAGAAAATTGACCCCTTATTTTAACCCCTTAGCCATCTGATGTCCACTTTCTAGACGACTGAAATTTATGTTTTTCTAAAATTACAAATGTGCAAATATGTCAAGTGGTTGACCAAGCCAAAATTGCATTGACTCTAGTTCAAAACTAGCTTTGCCAAAACGAGGTCATGGATTTGAAGAACACAAGAATTTCAAAAATCACCATGTCAAGAGAATCGCATTCCAAATCCATTCCAACAAATTTTACTCAAAATTAATAATATTTTGCTTGTAATTGAAATTTGAAGGAATTTTGAATTTATCCTTTCGAAATTTATATTAAAATGTTGGTGATGGCATAGGTGAATCTAACTATATGGATGGAATATAAAACTCATAGTGTACAACTTTTAATTGTATACCAATTCCAAAACATTCTTCCAAATAGTACTTTATAATGATTTTTCTCAAATCATCAATTCTAGAAAAGACTCCAGATGTTTATAGGCTAAAGATCAAACATTCAATTTTTAACAATGGATGAACACAAACACATTTCAATCACACAAAATTGAGTTTTTTCATCCATCATTTAAAAAACATTCTTGTATTAGTTCTTCAACATTTGTATGGTATAGAATCTAGAAACTTGGCTTTACAAACATTATATAATTCAAAGGGTATTAGCTCAAAATTATTTTTTTAGTTGTAAAATTGATCTTTCTAAAAAAATTTGAAAAAAAAGTAGAAGAAAAATCTTCAGAAATCACAATGAATAAAACTTAGTATTTTGAACTTAACCCCTAAAGGACCAAGGCCATTTTTTTGTCAAAAACCACTCAAAACTGCCATTTCTGCTGCATTCACCCATAAAATCCAAAAAGAATATTTAAAAAAATTCTAACCGTTGGATCTTCTACTTTACTTGTCTCAGAACATGTGGTAAAAATTTCATGAATTTTGACCGCACAAATTGAGAGATATTAGCATTCAAAGTTGGAGAAAGAAGTTTTTTTGAACACTGGCCTGCAATTTCAGATGACTTTGACCACCTTTTGTTGAAATTTTTTGCACTATGGACTGTGAATTAAAATTTTTTTGTGTTGAAGAATTGAGTTGATATTCTAGGAAAAAAATTTCAAAAGAAAAACTCTTGATTTTCATTCTTTAAAAAATTGTCATGTAGAAGTAGGTCCAAGATTACATGAAAAACTGAATCGTTAATAGCTCTAAGATGGGATTGAAACTCAATAATCCCAATGGTGAGATTGTTCTAGCAAACAAACTTAACTTTGTCAAACAATTTTTTTTGAAAAATTGTGAAAATTGCATTCAGAAATGAATCCTATAAGTTATTTTTTCAAGAAGATGCTCATATTGCCCGAAAAACAATATTGTTCATAACTTTCACATTACTAATCCAAATGGAATGAATCAAAGCTTCACATGCAGACAAAAATATAATCTATAAGAAAAAAAAATTTAAAGAAAAAATTTCAATTTTTTGTGGATTTATTTTTCTGCCCGATGACATGAAAATTATGTTTAAGATGGCATAACTTTTGCTCCCGGGCACCAATTGAAATAAAAATTATATTCCCACAAAGCTAATCAGTTTTTCTATCTTATGAGAAAGTTTCAAAAAATTTGACTAAAAATTGAGGTCATAGGAACCTACCCGAAATCCATTTTGTCCCCCGAGGGGACAATGGTCCTTTAGGGGTTAAAAGGAGAAAATTCTTCTAAAAATCACAAATATTCAATCCACAAACAATTTTAGAAGAAAATCTCATTTTTGGCTTCAAATCTAATTGAAAAATATTGGTTTAGGTTCAAGTGGGTCTACCATATGAAAATGATAAATAGATCATGTTTTAAAATGATTGAGTTATCATTCAATTCTTCTTCTAAGTTACATTTACTTTACAATTTTGGAAATATGGACTATTGGTACATTGATTTGTTACATCTAAAATTTAGTAATGTGAAAATAGCATGGATAAAATGGATGAATTGTTGATTACTTGACTAAATATTAGATGAAATACCTAATTGACTAGTTTATGTGAAGAGGTTGCTTTGATATCTAAACAAAGACATAGTGCATGAATACAATATATTCCAATCCACATATCCTTAACCTTTAACCCCTAAACGCGTTGACATCCATTTTCTAAACGATGAACAATTTGAAACACCAATTTCATCCTCCTAACTCGTGGATGAAAGTTATTTTAATTTGTGAAGATACATTATCAAGTTTTTGTCCTATCTAAGGGTTGGATTTGGTATCACTAGAGTTCATATTTTTCTAAAATTATAAATGTGCAAGTATGTCAAGTGGTCAAACTGCATTGACTTTAGTTCTAAATTGGATTAGTGAAAATGAGGTCATAGATAGGAAGAACACAAAAATTTCAAAAAATCACTATGTGAAGAGAACCTCATTTCATAGCCATTCCAACAACTTTTACTCAAAATTTGATAATATTTTGCTTGTAATCGAATTTTGAAGGACTTTTGGAATTTTTCTCTCAAAATTTATAAAAAAATATTGGTGATAGAATTGGTGAATCTAACCGTATAGATGGAATCTACAAATCATAATCTACAACTTTCATTTACATGTTTCTAAGCTTAATTGAGAACAAGTAACTCCAAAAATCTACTCTTTACTCCAAATTAATTTTTTTTTAAATTGTTAACCCCTAAAGGACCAATGTGCATTTTTTGGCAACATAATGTGGATTGTTTATTACAACATTTTAGCCATTGGAATTGGCATATTTCAATTTCATAATTAAACTCTTAACAATTGAGTATTCTAAATCATTTTCTACTACTATCTACTTGATATTTTTTCCCTATATGTTGTACAATTCCAAATAATCTAAAAAATTTCAAGAATGTGGCTAACTTGTTTAGGAAAAAGAATCCAAAGAAAGACCACCATTTTGGACATTTTTCATAGATAAGTGAGAGTATGAAGTGCAACTACCCTTGTTTTTACAGGGCCAAAAAAATGATTTTAGTGAATTTGAAAGCTTATATCTTGCAATCCACGGGGTGAAAATTTCTGAACTTTTTACCACTTATTCTCAAGTCAGGATCCTACAGGATCCTACAGTTACATGCATCCAAAAAAAAATTATCAAAATTTTGATACTTGTACTAAAAATGACAGTTTGAAAGCATTTTGGTAAAAAAACATAGTCATGGAACTTTAGGGGTTAAGCATGGTTCTAGAGGGAGAATATAATAAATTTGTAAACTATTGCAAGAAGCTAAATGAAAATAGGGTACCATAAATCTAGAATCATAAAAAAATTGAACAAAACACTCTTTGAATGTACATATATAGGAAATACATGTAATCCCTCTAAAATTCTTATTGGATCTTTTTGGTAATTGAAGGAAGATACTAAATTCTTTTAGTACATATTTTTGAATATTATATGAATAAAATTGTAAATTGTAAATTATAAGTGTACCTCCAAATCAACTCTAGACTCTTGTGTCCAAAAGTTTTACAATTTGGGCAAGAATGTATAGTGGTTGATGTTGCATCAAGATTGCAATTAGGTGTAGATACCCTAATCCCTTAAGGGCCACATGATAGTTTAAATTTCCAAAAAATGCAAAGATGTACAATATGATTTTGTTGAATCATTCATTAATGATTTTTTTACTAGGATGAAGTCATAGTTGTAGTGCCATTTTTTTACTAGATAATTAGTATTTTGGATGAAGCATTTTATGTTCTTTGAATGTTTGGAAAGAAAGGTTTTAGAAAATCTATATCGTACAAATGGTAGAAAACTAATACAAGAATTTGCAAAGATTTGAATGGCAAGAAAAAAACTTTATGTGTGTGGGACATATTCTCATTTATTTATTATTCAAATTAAATTTTTTTTGTCAATATTGAAAAAGCACATTAGCTTTATGGGAATATAATTTTAATTTCAATTAGTTCCCGTTACACCACAATAAGTTCAAAGTTTAGTTTCCTAAGCAACGAAATAAAACTATAAAAAATAGATTTAAAAAATAAAAAGTTTTGTTTCTCATATATTATATTTTTGTCTACATGAATAGTTCTTGATTCATTCCATTTAGATTAGTGGTGTGAAAGTTATGGGGCTTCTTGTCTTGCATACAATCATTTCATCTTCTTGTAAAAATAATGTTTTGGATTAGTTTTCGAATTCAATTTTTACAACGTAAAAAAATAATCGGAAAGAACCAATTTTCTTGCAAGAAAACTTTCACAGTTGGAATTAGTATGTTTCAATTCCATCTTATCGAGCTATCAACAATTTATCTTCTCCTTCTACCTTTCATCTAGTTCTATTTAGCATTTTTTTTAAAGAATGAAAATTGAGTTTTTCTTTCTAGATTTTTTTTGGATTCTCAACTCAATTCTTTAACAAAAGAATTTTTTGATTCAAACTTAATTTTGTACGACAAAAATCTAAATTTAAAAGATTCAAAGTTTGATAATGTAGCCACAAAATTGAGGTGCAAGATAAACTTTTCCTTTACTTTAACCCCTGTGCGTCAGAGGGGACGTTTTTTGGATGCTAAAAAAATAGGATTTGTGGAATATCAAGTTCATCAAGTATTATAATCTCGAAATTTGCATGTTGGATTCTCTTATAAATTACAGATTTGTACTCATTAGTAAGTTAGCCTCAACTCTCAACCGTGAAAATTTTAATAAATGAGTAGTTCTCCAATTATTCTGGATTTTCTAAATCCAACAAGAAAAAGCTCCTCACTTATGTTGTTTTCTCTATGATGCTCAGGGGTTAAACACAAATATCTTGCAATCTATGCAAGGGTTGTTGTTATGTGAGCCTAGAAGTAAAAGACTATATATGGATATTATATGTGTCTACATTATAGAAACCCTTCATGATTATAGTGAAACTATGTTATAGATATCTATATTATAGTTGTTTATATTATAAGCACCTTCAACGATTGTAGGATATCTATTTGTATAAATGCCCAAGGCTCATGTGCTCATATTTTTGTATTGACACACTAGCATTGTTGTTGATTCCAAATATGAATTCAAATTCCAAATTTGATCATAGTTAGTAATAAAAAGAATTAAATATTTTCCTGCTAGGCAAGGTTATACCCTTCTTCCATAAAAGGTCCATTAACCCCTAAAGGACCAAAGCCATTTTTCTGTCAAAAAACACTCAAAACTACCATTTCTCCTGCATTCATCCAAAACAAGAAAAATTTAGAATCTAACCATAAGATCTTATACTTTACTTGCATAAGAAAAAGTGGTAAAAATTTCATGAAGTTTGACTCTAAAGATTGAGAAATATTAGCATTCAAAGTTAAAAAAAAAAAAAGGTTTTCTTAATAACTTGCAATTTCAAATGAGTTAGACTACCTTTTGTTGAATTTTTTTTGCACTATGGACTTGAGGCTATGGGACTTTGAATTTTTTTTTAAAATTTTATTGAAGAATTGAGTTGATAGTCTAGGAAAAAAATTGAAAAAATACCCTCTTGATTTTCATTCTTTAAAAAATTGGTAAGTACAAGTAGGTCCAAGATTAAAAGAAAAACTAAATTGTAAATAGCTCTAAGATGGGATTGAAAAAAATAATCACAAGGGTGAAATTGTTCCAGCAAGCAAATTTAACCTTGTCAAAGATTTTTTTTTTTAAATTGTCAAAATTGCATTTATAAATGAATCTTGTAAGTTATTTTTTCAAGAAGATGCTCATATTGCCCAAAAAACAAGATTGTTCATAACTTTCACATCACTAATCTAGATGGAACAAATCAAAGCTTCAGATCTAGACAAAAAAATAATCTACGAGAAAAAAAATCCAATTTTTTAAAGAGTTTTGTAGATTTATTTTTCTGCTTGTTGAGTTGAAATTTTGGCTTTTTGTGGTATAACTTTTGCTCCCGGGCATCAATTGAAACAAAAATCATAATACTACAAAGCTAATTAGTTTTTCCATCTTATGAGAAAGTTCTAGAAAGTTTCACTAAAATTTGAGGTCATAGGAACTTGCCCCATATCCATTTTGACCCTTGAGGGGACAATGGTTCTTTAGGGGTTAAAGTGATCCTTCCAATGCCCTATGCCCTAGAACCACCAATATTACTCTAAGTACATCACTCTAGGCCCAAATCAATATGTACCAGCTATATGAAAGAAAGGATTTCATAACCTCTATCCAAAAAAACTATGACCCTCTGTAACTTTTGCATACAATATCCAAATGCCACGTTCTTTGGTATGTTGGAACCATCATTCACTAGCCAACAAGAAAACATGAAAAAATTTGACCAATGTAATAATAGTAAATAGGATCAATAGCAAAACGTGGCAAGTTCGGGAGGTGCCCACCTTCCCCAACCATTTTACTTAAAACCCTAATGGATGAAAATGGGCAATTGCCTCCATTACGAAACTACCCCCCCTCCCCCCTCCTCCCCCCCAATTGCATCAATTTTGTTGCAGTGGGTGAACAATCCAATATTGAAATTGTATTGTTGCAGTATTGCAAATAGTATTGCAAATGTACTACAACAATACTTGTGCAACGGGGGGCTTTTTCCTGACGTCCTAATGGTGGAAAATGATGCCCTACCTAAAATTCTATCTACTACCAATGATTCTCATCCATCTTGTTGGCAACTTCGTTGCAACTGGTCATGTGAGAACAACCCTATTTTTCAACTTTTTTTAAGAAAAACAAATGACAACTCTATTTGAAAACTTTTTTTTTTTTTTTTTTTTAAACAAATGAAATAGGGTTCCATTGCAAAGAGAAAGAGTACAAGCTTGCCAACCACACTCTATTTGAAAACTTGAAAACCCTTTTCATGAACTGTTTGGCACACACTTTAAATCTTTGGCTGACTGACCTTCCTTTTTGACTAAGTGGTGGGCCATGGTAGAGACCGACTGTCCACTTGTCTTCTAAACCTCATTCGGCCCTCAGTTAACTTATATCGTACCACTGCTTTTCCTTCACTTGCCCCCACCCCTCAAAATCAATGTACGGGGACTACCGGCATTTAGTTACAACCTAGCTGAATTTTTTGAAGATTTTCGAATGGCATAGAAATGTTTAGGATGAAGATCCGATGGAAAGAAAGAGATATCTGGAAATGGACTGGGTAGGAAAATAAAATCTCGACATTTTGCCTGTTTGCCCTTGGAGTATGTAGGAAAATTACCGATTTCATGGCCTTTTTTTTGGCAGGTAGCCGACCAAACACCTACTTTCTAGGAAATGTTTCTAATGTGTACATAGGAAAATAATAAAGACTCAAGTAATGTACCAAACTATAATACTAAATTATAAATGATCCATTTACCCTTTGTGGTAACTGTTAAGGCATTTGAATTAATTGGCTCTAAGTATTTTGGGGTGGGTGGGTGGACTAAGAATCACAAAATTTTGTGAAGTAACTAGCATTTACTGATTGTATAAATGCACTGGTACCATTGATCAATGCCGTCTGCCATGCCAATGCCATCCACCAACAATACTTGTAAGAAAAAAAATAGGGAGTAAAAATTAAATCCCCACTTAAATATTGAAGGATACTTAATAGAAAAAAATAGGGAGTGAAAATTACCCCCCAAAACACAAAACTAGACCCATCTTCCACATTTTGGAAATTAGACAAATGAAAATGAAAAAATCCAGCAAATTGCCTAATCAAATTTGAAAATGTAGGATTCAACCAAATTTTTTTTCACTCTTCAGATTGGCTTCCAGCTAAAAATTGAAAAATCCAAGCCAACTTCTAGAATGAAGGAAATGGTCCAATTTTTGTAAAAAAACTTCCCGGATTGTGCTCGAAACTACACAAGACTTTATTACCAACTAAAGTAGACAAGCCTATTACCACCTGATTCGCAAATTGAATACCTTGGGGTCAACTCCAAGAAGGACACAAATTTTCCAAAGGTGTGTGCATATTTTCCCAAATCAAACCCAAGTGGAATCATAATTTTATGATTAAAATGGTAATTTCTATGAGTTTCTAAAGTGGTTTGCCTTGAAATTCCAAAACCACTAAAAGACTAGAGTCATAAACATCCTATAAACTACCTATGACCACCATTCCATGTATCTATTACAAAGTAGCACTTAAGTATTTACTAATGAAGGCTTGACACTGTAAGCCTTGTTGCCATTAATGCATTGAAATTGTCAAAAAATGGATGGATTCGGATGAGTTTTGTGGTGGAATTGGGGCCAAAAATAGGATGGCAAAAATAGGCAGTTGGTGGAAACGGGTTGATCTACCTTATTGATTTGTCCTATTAGTAAGAGAGGGCAGAAACTAGTGTGGCCTAAAAAATTAACATCATTACCTAATTTTTATTTTTGGTGGAAATTAATTTAAATATACATTAGCCCCTAAACATCCAAATTCATCTCCAAAATTGACAATTTGAAAAAAAATCATTATAAAGTGCTATTTGGAAGCATATTTTGGAATTTATATACTAATTAAATTTGTAAATTTTGATTTGTTGATTCCATTTGTGTGGTTAGATTCACCAATGCTATCACAAATCTTTTTCTATAAATTTTGAAAGAGAAATTCCAAAATTCCTTCAAAATTCAATTACAAGCAAAATACTATCATTTTTTGAGTAAAATTTTTTGAGATGGATTTGAAATGAGGTTTTCTTCACATGGTGTTTTTCTGAAATTTTTGTGTTCTTCAAATCTATGACCTCATTTTGGCGATTCCAATTTTGAACTAGAGCCAATGCAATTTGACCACTTGACATCCTTTCACATTTGTAATTTTAGAAAAATATGTACTCTATTAACACCAAATTCAACCCTTAGATAGGACAACAATTGATAACATATCTCCATAAATTAGAATAACTTTCATCCAAGTAGTTAGGAGGATGAAACTTGAGTTTTGATTTGTTCATTGTCCAAAGAATGGATGTTTGAGCTTTTAGGGGTTAACCCTAGAAGGGTCTGAAAGCCCTTTGAGGCCATATAGTATATTAAGTATTTGGTGGTATTTGATCAAGAAAACAGTGACCAAATACTTTTCAATATAAAGTAAATTAATGATCATGATAGTAAGTAAATAAAAATATATCATAACTCATTTGTTAAACCACAATTGAAGAGTTATAAAGCTAAATATAGGTCGTATAAGGGGACCCCAAGGACCTTTCAAGGGTTAATCCCTAAAGTAAGTTCCAATCCCTTTTTCCATCAAAGACCACTCAAAACTGCCATTTCTATTGCAAAGAGAAAAAAACTTTAAAACTTGTCTTTTTTCTCATATCTAACTGTAAGATCTTATACTAAACTAGTATAAGAATACATAGAAGAAAATTTTAAAACTTTGAGTGCATAGATTGCAAGATATTTGCATTTAAAGTGAAGAAAACAAATTATTTTACCAACCAGATTTTTTGGCTTGAAACCTTTTTAACTTAAAATTTTTGCACTACTGATTTTGATTTTCTAATTTTTTATGTTGAAGAATTTATTTGAGAATCTAAAATTTTAAAAAAAAATACTTAATTTTCACTCATAATTTAAAAAAAAAATAGAAGTATGTTCAAGATTGAAAGGGAAACTAAACTATTAATAGCTCTAAGATGGAATTTAAACATAGCAATCCCAATCGTGAGATTGTTCTAGCAAGCAAACTTAACCCTATCCAACAATTTGTTTTGAAATATTGTAAAAATTGCATTCAAAAATGAATTTTACAAAGAATTTTTCTAGAAGATGCTTAAATTGCCCAAAAAACAAGATTGGCCATAACTTTCTCATTACTAGTCCAAACAAAATAATTCAAAGCTTTACATGTAGAAAAAATGTAATATTTGAAGAAAAAAATTTATAAATTAAAAAAAAATTATTTTTGTGATTTTTTTGTGTTGCCCCTCAAGTTGCTTTTTGGACTTAGGATGGCATACCTTTTGTTCCATGCACCAATTGAAAATAAAAATGATATTCTTAGAAAGCTAATCTGATTTCATAACTTCAAAAAAAGTTTCAAAAAATCATGTCAAAAATTGAGATCATACAAGCCTATTCCAAATCCAAAGAGTCCCATATAGAGACTTTGGGACTTCAGGGGTTAAAACTTAAGAAATACACAAATTTAATTTATTTTGTGAGTGGCATGACTTTGGTAAAGTAGTATGTGTAACATCCATTGATTGGACAAATCTGAAGAGTCAACTTCTTCATCTACATTCTCTTACCTTACATAGCTATGAGAGACTAAAAAAAGGTTCGATAAATGATTCTAAAAGAAACCATAGAAACACAAAATTTGCCTATTTATCTTGGGTTTGATATATTTCGGCTAACTTTCCTTAGTGTTAGGGCCATGTGTTTCTAAAGTTTACTCATGCATGAACCTATTTTTCATCAAATGGCATGCAAACAACACTAAAGTAGATGAACTCATTGAGAAAAAATGTAGCCTTGCTCTCATTGATGGATGATTTTTTCACTTTTTATTTTATTTTATTTAACAAATAGACAAGTGTAAGAAAAGGCAAAAGTAATTGAAATTACTAGTTTTACAAAAAAGTAAAATTCTTCAAATTCTTTTTTGAAGTATATTGCCAAAATAGTCAAAAAAACATCATTAGTACTCAAACCAACATAAGTGAACCATCATGGTTATCTTACTCTACAAAAATGGGTGTAGACTTTTCTTAAAACAATAACTATTCATTGCATCAAAATATTCAATTTTTTACTGAGTTTATATCTAAGAGATAAAAGTTCCTATTAGCGTCAATACCTCACTCTAATATTGTCACTCAAAGCTATGACTGTAACACTATTTTGTTTGTTGTGGCCCAAATTTAAATTATCCAAGAGTGGTTGCTTTGATTGAATTCATGACTAGTTTGAGAAGATGTGGAAAAAATTTCGGAAATTTCCACTATGTAGTGTGTAAGATACTAGTGTTTGAATTGACAAAAATCCTTTGGAGGGCCTTGCAAAGAAATGGGCAGTTGCACCACACAAGGTCATATTTGTAAGAAAAAATGTCTAAAAGTCTAATGCTTCTTTGGGTTCATTCTTCAAGGCAAGTTGGCTATATGCTTGAAAAATTTCGGATCATTTAGAATTGTACAACTTACAAAAAACAAAGTAAGTGGAAAGAAATAGAGAATGATTCAAAATACAAAATTGTTAAGTATTCATTTATGGAATTGAAAAATGCTAGTCCCAATGGTTATAATGGTCTAATAAACAATCTACACCTAATCTTTTTTTTTCCCCAAAAATATAGAAAATGGAGTTAAATAATGGACATCAAAGTTTATTTTAGAGTAGAGAATCCATAACTACCCGCAACTATCCACAAACTAAAACTCTGCATAACTTTCATCTCATTGATCAAAATGGAATGATTCAAAGCTTTCCACTTGTATATAAATCTAGAAAACGAATTTCACATTTTTATTTATGAAAAAAGAGATTTTTAAAGAATGTTTTTGAGTTGTTTAGGTTGTCCGCTGAGCAATGAAAATGACATATCATGCAATAACTTTTTAACCATGTAGTCAAAAGTTATGAAAAATTGGTAGGCCTGACAACTATTCCTCAGGCACATGCTATGTCAAAAATTCAAAGAAAAATAAAGAAAAACTCCATTCATAGAGAGCTGCCTAGAATTGCTAAGTTGACAAAAACGCAATTTGGGCATTTAGGGGTTAATTCAAAAATTGTGTTTGGCTAAGAAGCTATATAAGATAATTAAGTTTATTATAGGGGATTTCTAATCAGGGATGCAAAGAGACTTCAATCTCATTGATAAAAAATGTTATGCTAAAAATACAAAAATGAAAAATGTGTAACATTGTTAATTCATAATGTCCCAAGACCTTTATTTTGTTTATAAATTGCTAAAAACTGCCATTTCTAATGCATAGAGAAAAATAAAATTTCATGGTATTTTTATTGTATATCTAAACAAAGAATCTTGTAGTAGACTAGTGTGAAAATGTGTGAAAGAAATTTCAGAGATTTTGACCACATAGATTGCAAGCTAAATGCATCCAAAGTGAAGAAATCATGTTTTTTGGCAATGTGGAAAACTATTTAAGAGACTTTGAATCTTTTGAACTTAAAAATTTTGAATCATAGATTTTGAAATTAAAAAAAAAATATCATGAAAAATCAATTTGAGAATATTGAAAAAATAAATTTTAAAAAACTAAGATGATTTTCATTCTTTAAAAAATTGTTAAATAGAAGAAGATATGTGATAGAGGGAAAAACGAAATCATTAATAGCTCTATGATGGAATTAAAATATACTAATCTTAATGGTGAAATTGTTCTAGCAATCAAAGTTAAACTTGTGGAACTTTATGTTTTGAAAAAATGTAAAAATTGAGCTTGAAACGAATCCTTGACATTATTTTTCAAAAACATGCTTTGATTGCATGCAAAATAAGATGGTTTGTGCCTTTCACATCACAAATCCAAATGGAATAAATCAAAGCTTTGCATGCAAACAAAAATAAAATCTACGAGAAAATCCTTTATTTAAATTTCAAGTTTTTGTGGATTTTTCTTCCCCCAAGTTCAATTCTAGGCTTATTGTGGTATAACTTTGGCTCTCAAGCACCACTTGAAATAAAAATTATATTCCTAGAAAGTTAATCAACTTTTTCTTTCTAATAAAAAAGTTTCACTAGAATTTGAGCTCATAAGAGCTTGCTTGAAATCCCTTTTGTCCTATGAGGAGACAATGGAACTTAAGGGTTTAATTAATGTAAACCATCAGTTTCCCTTGAAGATTGGAATAATCCCTCCTTAAATCCCTAGGAGTGAATTTCATTTAATTTGTAGAGAGTCATTGGTTGTCTTAGAAGTTGCAATGCTACTAGCATTGGCTAACTTCAAAATTACAAAGAGATTAATTGGCTAGGAAGTTGCAACGCTAGGGCTCACACTTTCTAGGAGTCAAAAGGACCATGATCATGGTTAGAGTATCACCACTTGTCTGCTTAAATGCAGACTTAACTTTGCTTGCAAAACAAAGGCCATCTAGTTTGCAAGCTAATTTGCAATTCACGCTTTGGCTTGCAAAAAGCAACCCAATTTTGCAAGCCACCCTAGGCTTTTTGCCTAGCCTCTTGAGAAGTTCATCCGTTTTACAAGATAGGTGGGGATACTCTTAATAATGTTATGTGATACCCCTCCATTGTGGGGCATTATGGGGCATTTTGGTCCTTAACTTAATGTATTAGGGGGTCCCAAATTTTCCCCAAGTGAGATGGCAGGACGTTACATCATGCATACCAACTGGGCCCCGCAGGACATTTTGTGTTCTATCTGGGGGTAAAAGTAAAAACTGCCCCCTATTTTGAGACATGTCTAAGATATGTTCTAGACCTCTCTTAGCTAATTTGGGGTCTGTGATTGCAAATATGAATTCAGAATTTGCGAAAAAAATAATGTGCAAAAAATAAAAAGTTCCTGTATTTCCCCCAAGGTAAATCTGCCCCTGCAGGGCCCAGTTGGTATGCACGATTTAATGTCCTCCAGTGAGATGTGTCTGAGGTGCTTTGATTCTCGGACAGACAGGCACAAGAAAATTAGGCTTTTCTCTACGGTAGGGGGTCTAGGGGAGGTGGAGGAACTCACTGTAGTAACTTACCATATTGTCACGTCTCCTGGTTTCCAAGAAGTTGCCAGCAGCAGAAGGACAGTGTCTGTGCCTGGTTTCCAGGAAGTTGCCTGAGTTGAGGGATTGAAATTCCTGATGATGATCATGCTCAACAGTGTCTGCCCTTCTCTCTCTTTCGAGGCTCCTTCGCTTCTGGAGATCCACGCCCACCACAACTACAGTATCTTTAGGTCTGACAGCTGTCGAAGGGAAGGTAACTTACTAGTGAAACAGAAAGAAAGCTTGAGTTGGATTTGTTGGTTGGGTGGTTACTTGGCTCGTTGGATTTTGGTGAAATTTGAATGCTAAGAGCATCACCACCTGACTGCTAAAATGCAGGCTAGGCTCGGCTTGCAAAATAGGGGCCATCCAATTTGCAAGCCAAATTGTCCCACTTGTAGCATGCTATAAGTTCCCAAATTTGGACCGCTTTGTAAGGTCCATTCAATGGGCTATAGTCCTAAAGGTCTGTGCTTTTGGAAAAAATGATGGTGTTCTTGTCTCATATGGTTTGCAAGCTGGCTCGCAAACCATGCTTTGACTTCCAAACAACTTGATTTTGCAAGCCACTCGAGGCTTTTGGCTCGGCCTCTTAACAAATTCATCCATTTTGCAAGATGGATGGGGCAATTTTGCAAGTTGCCTTGGACAAGTCATTTGTTTTGTAAGATGGGTGGGGATGCTCTAACAATAATAATTTTCCATGGAACTCAAATGGGAAAGAGGATGCCGTTTAGAATCCAAAACCAAGAGTGCATTGAAACCAACATTATGTATTCTAGTTATACATTGGATGTGCCTAAATGTGGATTTAGGTACATAGGGTCAATTTTTTTAGTTTGCGGATTTTGGGTGTATAGTAACTACACCTAAAATGGCACAAACAAGCAATTCAACATTATTAAGCAATATTCCCATTATTATATTGAAATTTTTCTTATGGGGTCTTGTTGGTAGTCAAAAGGGGATTCTAGATTCTATTAGAATGCATTTTTTTGGACACTTTATGAACAAACTATGAATTTTCAAAGTGTTGAAAAAAAGTGTCTCTAAAACAGACCATAAGCTCTCATCATTAGTGGGAGTACAATTTAGGCAAGATTGTAGATTGGTCAGTTTTAGAAAGAAATCAAAATGAGGTATGGCTCCTTTAGTTACCTTAGATTTGAAGCTTAAATTCTAAGGATCAGAGCACATTTTTTGTACATATTGTTAAAGATTGCCACTTTTTTAAATCAAGAAGAAAAATAAATGAAAAAATACACATTTTGGGGGGGAATTCAATTGTACAAATTTACATTAGACTTCATTGGAAATTTGTGGGAAAAATTTCAAAAACTTTGACCTTGTGGATTAAAAGAATATTTTCAACTAGTTGGCAAAGACCACTTGTGACTACATGTAGGATGTAATATGAATGGGCCCTTAATTTGAGCCATCCAATCTAAAGGTTGGAGTTGCATCTCTCTCAAGCTTAAGGATTAAGATTGTGCATTGAACCTCTAGATTAGGTGTTGCATGTAGTGTACCGTACTTAGACAATAAGTTCAACTTACATCAATTAAAAAAAAGTGCCAAATCAAGAAACCTTTTGATGGCAAATTGATGGAATTAGTTTGTGGATTCATGGTGAGCAAGCTTGGTAGAGAGGTTGTTTTTAAAATGAAATCCATTGTCCATCATGATTCCTCAAAGGGTATGGGATAATTTGAAGATGAGAGTTTGACCTCTCACAATTGTCAAAACATATGACTTCTGTTCAATGGAGAATTTCATACTTCATTTTGGCATAGTAAATAAATATTTTTTCAAAAATCTTTGGAGTAAGTTAATGTGGAAAATAAATCTAAATTTTTCATCTCCAAAACCCTAAACTTTTTCCATAACTTTTGATTGGAGGCTCTAACTCTCAAATGAATTTTTGGAGATGAAAATTAAATTGATTTTCCACATTAACTTAGTCCAAAGTTTCTTGAAAAATATTTTTTTATTGTGCTTAAATGAAGTTTGAAATTTTACTTTGAACACAAATCCTTCTTTTGACTTGACTATGAGTGGTTGAGCTCTTACTAGTCCTAATTTACATATCCCACATAGGTTGTTTTACCTCCTACCAACCCACTTGTATAAACAATGAGACATGTGTGCTATCCTAAACCAACAATACATCTAAAATCAAAATTATGTATACTTGTTCTTCAATACATTGGATGTGCTTAAATGTAGGATTTTAGATATATAGGGTTAGTTTTTTTAATTTGGTGATTTTAGATGTACTTACCTTAGATTTTTAGATGAATTATTGATGATCATAGCACATTTTTGGCATATATTGTCAAAAATTGGCACTTTTTTTAGATCAACTAGAAAAAAAATGAAGACACAAAAGTTGGAAATTCAACTTTTACAAGTTTATATTAGACTACATTGGAAACGTGTGGAAAAAATTTCAGAAACTTTGACCTTGTGGATTGAAAGAATATTTTCAATTGGTTGGCAAAGACCACTTGGTCCTTTTGGGTTAAGATCACTAATGTAGCTACCCACTTGTGACTATATGTGGGACCCAATATGAATGGGCCCTTAATTTGAGCCATCCAATTTATAGGTTGGAGTCACGTTTTTCTCAAGATCAAGCATTTAGATGGTGCACTGACATTCTAGACCAAGTGTTGCATGTGAAGTACCTTACTTGGATGGTAGGTTTGGCATAAATCAATTAAAAAGAATAGTTGACTCCAAAACAAATTTAATGGAAAAATTACAAAATTATTTTATTGACCTCTTGGAAGAGTGGTAAGTGGAGAGGTTGTTTTTATAATGACATTTGCATCTATTGTGAATCCTCAAAGGATATGGGATAATTTGAAGATGATAACTTCACCGCTCATTGTAAAAACACAGGAATTGTGTTCAAAGTAGAATTTTAGACCTCAATTTAGCATAGTAGAATAACTTCTTCTATAAAACTTTGAACAGAAAAAACTTGAGAAATGAAGTTAAATTTCATCTCCAAAAATCCACTTGTGATTTTGAGCCTCCCAAAAGAAGTTATGGACAAAATTTGGTGAGGATGTTTGAAAATGTCAAAGGAAATGTCCCTTCTAACTCCTTTCTAAACTTTTTCCATAACTTTTGATTGGAGGCTCTAAATCTCAAACGGTTTTTTGGAGATGAAAATTAAATTTATTTTACACATTAACTTAGTCCAAAGTTTTTTGAAAAATACATCTTTCCTATGTTTAAATGAGGCCTAAAATTAGACTTTGAATACAATTTTTGCTTTTGATTGACTATGAGTGATTGAGCTCTTACTAATCCTAATTTACATATCTCATATGGGTTGTTTTACCTCCTACCACCTCACTTGTATAAACAATTTATCTTCCCCCAAGCCTACTAATTGATGGTGGCCTACAAAGTCATGTGTAAGCCTTGTACATAAGGTGAATAGGTTATTAGGATAGAAAATTTAGGTTAAGTGGACATTAGTAGGCATGATTGGATGAGTCTTGAAATATTCATTTGTATGGAATGTAGATATTATAGATGAATTGCCAATTTTTAAAAGAATTCTTTGAATTAGACACAAAATTTTTTAAATCATATTTTAACCCCTAAAGCACCAAAGTGTTTTTTTTGGCAACATAGTGATTTGGGGTAGTTCACTACGAATGGAATTTTTCTTTTTTTTCTTTGAAATGTTTACACAACTTGTGTCTGAGGAGTATCTTTAAGGCCCAAAAATTTTCATAACTTTTGACTACATGGTGAAGAAGTTATTGCATGATATGTAGTTTTCATTGATCCTTAGGCAATCCAAAATTTCTTAAATTTTTTTTTCAGACCTAAAAATTTGAAATTGGTTTTCTAGATTTATATATATGTAGAAATCTTTGAGTCATTCCACTTTGATTAATGAGATGAAAGTTATGAGGAGTTTTAGTTTGTGGGCCATTTCGGATTCTCTACTCTAAAATAAACTTTGAAGTCCTTTATTTAACTCAATTTTCAATATTTTTAAAAGTAAAATAAAATCATAGGATGTAGATTGTTTATTACAACATTGCAACTATTGGAATTGACGTTTTATTAATTCCATAACAAAATTCTTGACAATTTAGTATTTTGAATCATTCTCTACTTCTTTGTACTTACTATTTTTTTCCTATATGTTGTACAATTCCAAATGATCTTGATTTTTTTCAAGCATGTAGCCAACTCTAGCTTTGAATAATGAAGCCAAAAAGTAACCACCTTTTGGGAATTTTTTTCATACAAATGTAGCCTTGTGAAGTGCAGTTGCCTATTTTTTCACAAGGCCAAAAAAAGGATTTTTGCCAATTCAAATGCTAATATCTTACAATCCACACAGTGGAAATTTCTAAAAAAAATCCTGCATCTTCTCAAATCAGCATACTATAAGATCTCATAGTTTCATGTGTCCAAAAATGTTTTTTTTCCTAAAATTCAGTACTTGTATTAGAAATGGCATTTTTGGTGAAAACGTAGTAAAAAGCATTTAGGGATTAAGGTAGCAACACCCATAACCATTAGTGTACCCATAGTTTGAGAGTAGAGTTCCCTCAAAGTGTTCCCTAATGTACCTTGAAACTGTCTTCAAAGTACCTTGAAACCATCTCCATACTTAATTGTGGTTGGTGGGCTCTAATTTTGGTGCTAGAATCAAGAGAAATTTAGTAGTGTGGCTATAGGTGCCCTAGGGGGTTCTACTTTGAAAATTCATAGAAATTAGATGCCTTATCCAAAAATTCTTCTTTTTTTTTGAAAAATCACTATTTTCAATTGCTAATATAGTGAAAATATTTTTTTTAGAAAAATTTGGACCCCACTGTGCTGATTTGCTTAAATTGGCCGTTATGGATGTTCCTACCTTAAAGTGTTGAAGCTTATTTTTAGACTTCAATTAATTACTCAACACCAAAGTGCCAAACCTGCTATCCAAGTAAAGTAGTAACTTATGGCCTTCGGTGAGTACATATTAAGGTAAGAGCACCCTGAAGCGTCCCTTCACCTAAAAGCGTCAGATTCTACGTCAGGGATTCATTCTAGAACATAAATGTAGCTGGACAGTACACCTCTTATCATTTTAGGTCAAAACAAATAAGCCATGTACTATTTACTTACATTTACAACCTGAAATGATTATGGTCTATAGATTCTGACACTTTTGGGTGCAGGGACGCTATTGGGTGCTCTTACCTTACATCAAGACAGGTGCGAAGTCACAAGTTACAACCTAGTCAATTTATGAACCTCCTACCTTATTAGCGACAGCAATGAGGTAAGTGAGCCCATAGTGGAGCAAAATTACATTCCTGGTGTACATTTTAGGACTTGAATGTACAATACACCGCCATTACAATTTGGTTCACAATGGGCTTGCTCCCGTTTGTGTCCGCAATGGGCTCATTTTCCTAACATGAGGTCAACGTCGAGATCAGCTTGCTTTTCCCGAGAATGCCACTTGTGTCTGTACAACAATATTAATTGAAACTGCCGAAGGACATTGGAGTAGGAAATGGAGTGCGCTACAGTGGACAGACAATGTTGTCTGAAGCTCTTGCTTGGTGGATTATGTGGACTGAGTCTGAGAATGGGCAAGTTACAGACAAAGTTGTCTGCAACAACAATAATAAGAGTTTCAATATTGGATGTACAGTAGGCTTACAATTTCCCACAGGCCTGGTTCCAAAACAGTGATTTCAATGAAATTAAGTAGGTTGCAAAGGAGGGCACAGATTCAGAAATGTCTCAGGATGAGACACCGAGATAGGTCAACACAAAAATAAATGAAAGAAATACGGTAGTTTACTATATTCACTCAAGTGGGGGAATATGGGAGAGAATCTCTCTGTTGATTAATGTCGGTAGAATGATCTGTTAATTTTAAAGAATACTCTCGCTGTCTGCGTCTGTGGAATTGAACAGGGAGAGCCAAATGACCATGAAAACTGATTGAATTTGTCAACCTTTAGGCAACTTGTTGATGGAAATTGGTGGTATCCGCATTTTGAATGCACCTACTGAAGGTGGAGAATGTGCCTCCATGAATAGGCAATTTCAATTATGATATGCATAATTGTTTTTTTAGTTTGGTAATTGGTAACTATCACATTTATAGGTTCAAGTTTACAGCAATTGCAGAAACTTCACCATTTTCACTAAACTTTGTCAATGTAATGGAGATTCCGTCACAAGTTAATTCCATTGGTTTTGCTAAATCTAGATCGATAATTGCAAAGTCATCTCAATTACACTCCTCAGACCCTAATTATGACGATACTAAGGTGTAACGACAACTAAATTGTCTTCAGAAGTTTTGGTTAGGTCTTCCTGGGAGCCAAAGGGAGAGTCCGGATTCTCTTAGTATGCATTTTTTTTTAAACCCTTTTCATGAATGAAATACAAATTTTCAAAGAGCACAAAGTCGACACTAGACTCTCATAAATAGAGGTTGTACATTTTAGACCAGAAATACGTGCAGTTACCTTAAAATCAATCTTGCAAGACGACTTTGGGGCACGGGTAATCTTCTCCTGAATAATATTCTTTTTCTTCTTCAATTCTGGCATGAGAAGAGTGTCTGTACACAATCCGTCTGCAGTTTTTCTGAAAGCTTTGGATTTGTAACGATCTTCCACAAATTGAATAACAAACTCTCTGCAAAGACTTCCAACCTTGAATAGTTGGTCAAATTATTGTAGCAACCCACTGCAGGTCATTGGACTCTGTTCTTCAATTACAAGCCATTAATTTAGATTGGGAGACGTCGGAGTTGTACTGAAACATGCTTGGGAAGAGCTGCTGACACCTTGAGCTCATCTGAAGAATTGTGGGATTTAAGATGCCCCAAATCTTTGACAACTTCTTTCTTGGGCATAAATCCTCTTGCAAACGGAGTTCAAGAATGATAGTGTTTGCAACGAGGCAATTGTAGTTACTACCAGTGGGTTTTTTTTCTGGCGATATATCGCCAGATCTGTCAGAATCTGACCACTGTGAATCTGTCCCTCCAAAATCTGGCCTGTGCAGTGAAGCCAACACAGGGGACACGAGTCCAAAAACAAACAAACTGGTTACTACTCAAGTTAATCCAATTACAGTAGTGTGAGAGGCACTAATTATTTTATTGCATTCTTCTCCAAGAAATCATCGTATTTTTATTGACAACAGGTAGATGCATAAGTAGTTGAAGATGCGACATAAAACAATTATTGCAACTTGCACTAATTGAATTAACTTAGTACCAAACATACGGTAGCACAACTAAAGTGAGTGGGCAGCACCACTCCTTAAGTAAACAACCACGCGCTCTCCACACCCACAAGACAAAGTTAGCAGAATTGCCTGCGTGACCAGAGCTTTTCTTCTAATAACAAATTTCACTCAGTCTCAGAAGCAGTGTTTTTTAAATGCACGATTTTTTGCTCACTTGGCTACAGCCAAAAGATGTTGTCTATTTTTTGTTGAGGAAGTTTTCATTTTGGGGGGGTCAAAATAGCCAGATTACTGCTATATTTTAAGACCAGTAGCCGAATTTTCCCGAGGTATCACCTAGTTTTCATACAGATATCACCAAGTATCACATGAGTATTGAAGAAACAACAGGCTCCTTCTCCAAAATGAAAATGAAAAAACTGCTCAGAAGGTTATTTCCCCGAGTGACCACTATATCCAATACCAATGAGCATAGATTCGCCTCAAATCCCTCAAATGTTGCCAAGTCCAAATCCACAAAATTAGAATTATTCCCCTCCTCAAAACCTCAATTACCGAGACTTCAATGCAGTTAAACTATTTCTCCGAGTTTCAGAAGTCAGTCGGTAGCCGCAAATCCGTCCTGGCCGGTGCATTCAGGTGGACCCTAATCTGGAGGTAGAAAACATTCAACCGTCTATAAAAAAACAGTCCAAAGTCCACAAAAGCTAATTGCACAACGAAAACTCCGCTCTGCAATCTCATGGGTCACTGTGACCTCTGTATTGAATTGCTTGCTCCCCAAGTGTCTAGTCTGCCAAACTGAATTTCCTGCCGACAGGACAGACTTGAGGACTGACATACCTGTACAGACTTTTGGACGGAGAGGAACAGCAAAGAGTAATGGCCAATGGATTGTAGTCTCCATTGTGTCCATATGCACTAGCTAGAGCTTGGGATCCGTTGTCAA
This sequence comes from Straminergon stramineum, assembly GCA_963920665.1. Taxonomy (NCBI): domain Eukaryota; kingdom Viridiplantae; phylum Streptophyta; class Bryopsida; order Hypnales; family Calliergonaceae; genus Straminergon; species Straminergon stramineum. The sequence continues at coordinate 3,444,813 of OY987266.1, forward strand.
GTAATCCTTCTTCAGATTTGAGAGCGCCGGGTACCGACATTCAATATGAAGTTGGATTAGCACGAAAACTGTTTGAATTGGGCCGGATCCATTGAATCTTTTGGTAGCACGTTCCAACTTGCGCAAGATGCCAGACCCTAACTGCTCCTTTCAGACCGACAGAACGCCGGAGCTTCAGCAAATTCTCTTGTCAAGAAGTGGGTACCAGGGTGGTGACATGAAGAAAGAGAGAGTCAATTCTAAGAAGCTGGAGTCGAATGCCTTGCAGAGCAGAGGCCATGTCTACAGGTGTGCTGGTTAATTCATTGCTAGCTTCATAAAGTTAGTTTGAGTGAGCTTGAAAAAGCTGGATTTGAAGTGTAGATTTTGTGAACGATTGAGCTTGTGAAGAAGGTGATCAAATGCGGATTTGACTGATTTAGCATTCACATTTGCGGACTGTTAGCACTTGTTCAATTTTTCGAAACTTATTTGGCCATCAAGACTGGTATTCTGTGTTGCTTACCGCATGATATTGCCCTTGCCCACTGGTCTACGTCGATCACAAACCATGAGAAACCCGCAATTAGTCTAGTTGGCATGGTCTTCTCGGGGGCCATTTCTCGGGTCTCCGCATGTTTCCACTATTGTGGCTATTGGACAACCTGTGCAGAATTAGAATTGGTTTTGTATCATAGTAGATGGAAGTCTACACTTCACCCTCTCAAATCACACTGTCTCGAGGGGACAATGAATGAACTGTCACTGATGTTCAAAACTTGATATTCGAAAGTTATTCAATCAGATGTATACATAACATGACAGACTTTCCAGACATACAAGGAATATGTAAGTCAGTGTCTGGTTAGAAAGGGTTGAGGGTATGGCAGACTTCAGAACTTGGGAAGTTTATGATGCCGGTTATGATGCGTAGTTAGTCAGCTACGAGGAAACTGAATGAAACTAGACGAGTGAATAAGTTCTTGATATAACGTCAATTTCGTTATATTGGCGATAGTGTGTAGCGTGAAATTAGAACTTTGTGAAGATATGTGTCACAATTTTTGGCGTGTGGAATATCGCCAGTTTAACGAAATTGACACTTCATGAAATTGACATTGCAGGACTATGAGCTTGAAAGGGCAATCGGCTCCAAAGAAGGTCCGGGGGAAAGAAAGCTCCAAACACTTTGGGGTGCGATTCAGGCCTGACCTCCACAAGTGGGTAGCCGAGATTCGAGTGGCCGAGTGGAAATCTGTGGACAAGAAGGTAACACAATCATGTGATTTTTCATTTTCTGTAAACAGAAGCCGGTAGCACAAAATTCATTACATTAACTCCGACTGTACGTAAGTGCTCAAACTAAAATACAGTAACTTCACTTTCAGAAAATCATAATATGTAATTGCAACTCTTGCAAATATCTCTACAACTGATTGATGTTGAGCATTCTTTCTTTTTCCATTGATATATTATAGGATTTTTCCTGAATGCAAATTAATTGGAAGTCAGAAATGAGCTCGTCAAAAACTTTCATCATTCTGTTTCAAGAAAAAAAAAAAAAAAAAAAAAAAAAAAAATTCATCACTCATCTTTCCAATTGTCAGTTGACAAAAATTTGCCAAACTTCGTGGACATTCCCTTAGGTGTGGCTGGGTACCTTCGACACCGAGGTGGGTGCGGCGCGGGCAGTGGATGCTGCCCGCAAGCTTCTCAAGTGCAAGAAGAAAAGGCCGCCCAACTTCCCGTGCTTGAATCTGGATGCCTATACAGAGACTATCCCCTCCCATTTAAATTTGAACGACCTTGAAAATGATGCCATGTTCAAAGAGGTCACACTTTTTGTCAAGCATAAAGTCCAAGAATACGCAGCCAGCTTTGGTCCAAGCACTAGCTTCTATTCTCAGCCAAAGACGTCTCTCGATGCCCAGCAACACGAGCTTTCATTCCACTCCCAACCCTCATTCATTTCTTCGTGTGAAGACCGTAGCAACTTATTATTGTGTCGAGATAGTAACTTCCCGCCCTGTCAAGGTTTCCCCGCCGTATCGTCATCTTTGAGCAGCTCAATTTCCGAGGAAGAGAAATTCGGTTGGGCTGATTTCAATGAACCTACATGTAGTTTTGACGCACTCAGCCCGTTTCCTTATTACGCAGATTTCATTGACGATCAATCTGTGGGTGAATGTGAGACGATGAATGCAAAGTCGCCGTTGTCCTGGGAAGTGCCAAATTTATTTTTTCTCACTGATGGTATCAGGGATGATGAGCTTTTGCTGGATAATGTGTTGGTGGGTGGTTCTGATTATCGCATTCCAAGCGACGACCAAGCATATAATTGTGCTCAAGAGCTCACGAGCATGGATGTTTCTTACGATGAGGTGAGTCATGTATCGGAATGTGGTATTATTTGGAATGCCTAACATTTGTTTATAGATGATTGATGGGTCTTATCACACAGTTTTCAATGCAATTATTATTGTGGTCCAAATTCAATTTTTACAAGTCCTTCAGTTTCAGATATAAATTTGAATTAAAAGTATTAATTACAAGGATTATCTCATGAAAATGAGGTGACTCCATCGTGATTTCCACAAGCGTTGGCCCTGCTTGTAATTTGTTGTAATCTGCTATGATTTCACAAATGAATAATGCCAATCACTATAGGTTTGTAACAAGTTTGTGGATTCTGCTTATGGTGCAGACACCTTCCAACAATTGCTGGACAAAGCCTGATTACATGTCCGAATTTCAAAGAACAGCTTCCAGCACTGTTGACATAAGCTTGCTGCAACAGCTTTACTCTTTTAATAATAGTTTTCTAATGAGCCCATCAGTAGATTGCCTACAAGTTTTCTAGTTGGTGATTGACACTACAATCATGTAAGAGGTTGATTAATGGCCTGTAACTCGGTAAGGACATGGAGGATGCAAAGTTTCGGACAAATGACTTTCAAGGTTCATGTGGAAATGATGAAAGGATACCTACATTTCAATTTGGTTGATGGATAATTGTATGGTTGATGACGACAACAACTGTCGTAGACCCGTCATTTGTGGTTTCTGAACATAACCCTAAAATGATGGGCTCATCAATCGTTGTCATGAAACCATGCGATTGTTATCCTCCAACATGATGAATATGTGCATTCCTTGTTTTTACATGAACCATGAAAGTCACTCATCGGACATTTTGAGTCATTCATGGTAATTATTGCAAAGTTTAAAAACATTATGAGTTGGAATAGTAGCAATTTGGACCTGATGTCAAAAAGTTTGAAACCTTCGTGATCAATAGTGTCCATACATTATATTGTTTTTAGAGAGCATTTCAAATTGAAAGTATGATAAATACAGGTAGTCACACAAGGTGCTAGTAAGCATGGTTACTGACAGGTTTAGTTTGTACATTAGCCCCTATGTAAATTTGGGTGTTATGTTTTCTCATTTTGTATGTGATATTTGAGTAACATTTTGATTTTTAACTTTGTATCAAATTTGTACAAGTATTGACATTTCCTTATCAAAATAATTCTTCTTTGTCTCATTTTATGTTCTTTGTCCTAAACCCCTTCTCTTGCTTAAATACTTTAATGAGTTTCATGTGGAGTTCATGTAAAGTTATTTTCCCATCACAAGCTCCGAACAGGCAGCTTGGTCAAAGAGCGGTGCACACTGTAGAGTTTTGAATCTCGTACCCTCCTTGTAGTGTGTTTGCACCACTTAATGAATATTTTTTTAAATATCTCCCACTCTATGTTAACCCCTAAAGGACCAAATGTCTGTTCAATGTAAGCAAGAAATATTGAGCAAGTTCCTACGAAATCATTTTTAGTGGCATGTTTATGAAATTTGGACTAAATGTGTAACTTTGTACCCCCTTTCTAAAAATCTAATTCTTTTTCTAATCAGGCACTTGGATCAAAAGTTATGCTACCTTGAACTTTGCATGTAGCTTGGGCAACTTTAGGCAAAATGAGCAAAACTCTTCAAGTTTCAAAAATTTATTCCACATGTTCCCAAAGAAGTCTAGTACAAATTTGTATAGTTAAATTTTGAAAAAAAAATCATTTTTTTCTTGTTGCCCTAAAAAGTGGTAGTATTTGACAATTTCTGCCCCAATTGTGCCTCGGTCCTTTAGGGGTTAAGATTCCAAATTCTTTGAATATGGGTTGGGTTTATTCTTAACCTACACTTTTTGTATCTTGAAAAAAGCATTATTTGGAATATGCATGACACTGGCTCCATCCCAAGGAATTTTGGATTTACTTATTCCAAACACTAGAAGTAATCCCATTGGTGAGCTCATTTTTAACCCCTAAAGTTCCTCGACTATGTTTTCACCAAAAACACTCTAAAACTGCCATTTCCAATACAAGTACCAAATTTTAGAAAAAAAACATTATCAAATACTTAAAACTGTAGGATCTTGAAGTACTTTGGTTTGAGAAGATGTAGAAAAAATTTCAGAAATTTTCACCATGTGGATTGCAAGATATTAGCATTTAAATTGACAAAAAAATCCTTTTTTTGACCCTAAGAAAATTGGGTAGCTAGACTTCACAAGGTCAAATTTGTATGAAAAAATGTTCAAGTTGGTGGTGCTTTTTTGAATTCTATTTTCAAGGCAAGTTGGCTACATGCTTGAAAAAATCAAAATCATTTGGAATTGTACAACATATAGGAAAAAAATAGTAATTAGAGAATGATTCAAAATACTAAATTGTTAAAGTTTTATTTATGGAATTGAAAAATGTCAATCCGAATAGTTGTAATGTTGTAATAAACAATCTACATCCTATGTTGGTTTTTTTCCCAAAAGTATTGAAAATTGTGTTAAATAAGGGACTTCAAAGTTTATTTTAGAATACAAAATCCATAACTACCTGCAAACTAGAACTCCTCATAACTTTCATCTCATTGATCAAAATGGAATGATTCAAAACTTTCCACATGTATATCAAACAAGAAAACCAATTTCAAATTTTTGTTTATAAAAAAAAGTGATTTTTTATCTGCTCGAACGAGGAAAAAAATTCCATATCATATAATAACTTTTTAACCATGTAGTCCAAAGTAGTGAAAAATTCTAGGTTATAAAGAAAAATCTCTTCTTCATGTTGTGTGAAAATTTCAAATAATAATAAAAAAAAAATTCATTCATAGAGAGCTACCCCAAATCACCATATTTGAAAAAAAAAACAAAAAAAAACCCGCGGCTTGATCCTTCACGGATTACCAATATTACTCAATTGTGATCACTATAGTCTTGATCCATCCAATTGAATCTAAGGCAAACTCCCCCATTATTTATTGCTAAAATGGGAGCAAGCCCATTGTGGACAAAATTATGATGGTGTTGTACATTTCAGAACTTGAATGTATACCACCATTAGAATTTTGCCCACAATGGGTTGCTCCCATTTTGCCCTTACTGGGGTAGTTTACCTTACATAGAACTTTATCGAGTGGTGCATAACTTAACTTAATTCATCTCTTCTTCCAAATCCTTCCTTTCTTTAGTATAAGTTATCCAACTGCCTCCAAGCGCATTTGTGCATGTGCCAAGGTTGTTTCTCAGCTGTTGATGTCTGACCACCACTGGTCCGTACTACCGCAGGCAATGGGTGGAGTTAACTAACTCCCCCTGTCTACTGATTTCATGACGTTGTCACATTAAGTTAGAGTAAACTTGTCATTTACCGCAAGCATCCAAAAACCACACAACAACCTCTGCCAATTACCATACACTAACCGCACGATGCAACTACCAATTCAATTGCTATAAGAACAAAATTTTGTATCACCACCCACTGATCGCACACCATGTGGTGAAGGGTTGTAAGGAATTTTTAACTAGACTTTAGCTTCATTGCCTTTAGATTGTAATAAAAAAATTTGGAAGAAATCTTTTTGCATTCTATTTTTTGAACGTGAATCTTAACATGACATTTAATGATCATGTCAAATTTCAAAACATGCAAGTCTCTATATTTATATGGAGAAGGATTTGAATTTTGTCTGTGCAGTGATTGGCAAGTTTACTGTACACGCTGAGTGAGAGTTCAAATTGGGTGACAGAATCTTGACGGACAGTACTAAGCTTACAACACTCAGACATACAGTTGGAGTCGACTACCTGTCAATAATTGTAGGCAACCAACCAGTAACTTAACGTACCACCCTCTTGCAATGGAATTCGTTTCATTTGCTTAAAACAAAAACAAAAAAACTTACTAAGTGAAGCCTAAGCTATTTGGTGACCTACTATATAAGCTTAAGCTCTTGCTCCACATCCCTGTCCATTAATTTTGTATTTTCTTAGCTACCTCTGCTAAAACCTGATCATGCATGACTGAATCACTGGAGAACACTGAGATCATCAATGAACAAGAAGTATTTTATGCAGTATTTTCATGAACTGATAACCCCTCAGCAGCAGGGGGTTTGTTTTGTTTTTGGACCAAATGGTTATGTGGCCTTTCTTTCAAGAAGGTTTTGAGTTTCCTGGCTCCTTCATTTGGGGGGCTTGCATCAAAGGGTAGGACATTAAATCCTCCATTTGAATGGGCCCCGCAGGGTAATTTGGGAGTAAAAGTAAAAAATGCCCCCTATTTTGAGATGTGATTAGGCTATGTTCTAGACCTCCCCTAACTATTTGGGGGTCTCTAATTGCAAATATGAATTCAGAATTTGCAAAAAAATAATGTGCAAAAATTTGTGCATGTGCCAAGGTTATTTCTCAGTTGCATTTTCCCCAAGGTAAATTTGTCCCTGTGGGACCCAATTCAAATGGAGGATTTAACATTCTTCCATCAAAGGAGGCCAATTTTGAGTATGCAATTGTGAATATGTAATTTTTGTATGCAAATTTTGTATGTTCTGGCTTTACACAATGGATGAAATGAGATTTTGGAAACATTGTGGCAATAGTGTGTAAGGCCATGATTGCAATCTAGCATTTTTTAACACATTTATCCTCTTTTTTTCTATGGGCTTGAAGTTGACCGTTTTTTGAGGCAATTGTGCATTTAAATGCCAACAAAAACAACATTCCCCCTAAGTCTCTTCACATAGCGTAAAAGTCCAGTTGAAAGTGCTATAGCTTTTGCATCCTATATTCGGATTTAATAAAACTTGTTGGAAAATTTGCACTCTTTCTTCTAGTTTGTCTGGTGAAATTTTCAAATCAATCCAAGATGTACTAATTTTTTAAAAGACATTCAAAGTTCATAGGTTCAATTTGAGTTAACCAAACTGCATTTTGATGGCTGCAACTTTTGGGACTTGTATCTCTTGCATCTAATGTTTGTTTTCAATAAATAAAAATTGGGGGGTTATGTTCCCCTTGAAATCTAGTTATTTTTGTAAAATTTTCATGTCAATCCAAATTGTTTTGAAGGTTTGGGAACAATTTGAAGTCCAAAATCCATCACATTTTTGGAATATGGTGAACATCAATAGCTTGTTTCTTCTTCATATAGTGTCAATTTTTTAATAATTTTTTGGGGGGAAAGTTGTGCACAATAGTCTAGTTTATGTGGTTAAAATTTCATATCAATCCAAGAAGTTAATTATGAGTGACTAAGAAGCATTTTAGTAGAAGGAGGTTCAACCATAGATGTTTTTTTTGCAACTTTTTTGCTCTTTTTTGACATATCAAAGCCATTTTGCAAACACAATGAGTCAAGTGAATGATATTTTCCATCATCAATGTGCGGGTCAATGTGTTTGTATGGTGGATTTGAAATACTTCATTGCTTAAAGTTTTTTCATTTTAATAGGTGTAGAAACATGGTTGCTATTTAGTGAGCCTAAGAGCTTGTGAGCATACAATTTTTTAGGAATTCCATAAAAGAAATTGGCTAAATTTTACTATTTTTAATCAATTTTATTAATACTTACTATCATGGACCTATTACCGTGGTCCTTTGAACACCCTTGATGTCCCATTTATTGTACTTTGCTAGATTTTTAGAAGAAAAAATTGGTGATCAATTAGGATTCTTTTGAAATCAAATGAGTTTTTTCCATTGAAATTTAGAGTATTATGATCACTCCCCTCTAATCAAGATAGAAGAGTTGGTTCCTCAGGAAGTTGTACAAGAATACAATAATCAACTAATCAACATTTTAGTGTAACTAAATTCATTTCTTATACAAATAATCCCTATCAACCAAATCTTTTCTTAAAATCTTAACAATCTTAACAATATTTTCTAAAATGTTGTCAAGTCTAGTTACTAACACATTAACCCATACAAACCCTAGGGGTTTGGACAAAACACAAATGTGTTATAAAATATAAGCTCTATAACTTTTTTGAAGTTTGCACCAACAAAGGTAATGTGAAGCATGAATAGTAGAAAGTATTCATACGATCAAAATTATGAAACTATTTTTAGATTCTCTTCAAATGAATTTTGAAGATATAACTTAAAAAATTCACTAAAACCACAATTTCTCTCTTTAGCATTTGGATTTTTTTAATGGTCAAAATTGTGGTTTCTATTGACTTGTGAAAAGATTCTTAACCCCTAAAGGACCAAGGCCATTTTTCTGTCAAAAACCACTCAAAACTGCCATTTCTGCTGCATTCACCCATAAAATCCAAAAAAAATACTTTAAGAAAATATAACCGTTGGATCTTGTACTTTACTTGTCTCAGAACATGTGGTAAAAATTTCATGAATTTTGACCGCACAGATTGAGAGATATTAGCATTCAAAGTTGGGAAAAAGAATTTTTTTTGAACACTGGCCTGCAATTTCAGATGACTTTGACCACCTTTTATTGAAATTTTTTGCACTATGGACTGTGAATTAAAAAAAATTTGTGTTGAAGAATTGAGTTGATATTCTAGGAAAAAAACTTCAACAGAAAAACTCTTGATTTTCATTCTCTAAAAAATTGTTAAGTAGAAGTAGGTCTAAGATTACATGAAAAACTAAATCGTTAATAGCTTTGAGATGGGATGGAAACTCAATAATCCCAATGGTGGGATTGTTCTAGCAAACAAACTTAACTTTGTCAAACAATTTTTTTTGAAAAATTGTGAAAATTGCATTCAGAAATGAACCCTATAAGTTATTTTTTCAAGAAGATGCTCATATTGCCCAAAAAACAATATTGTTCATAACTTTCACATTACTTATCCAAATGGAATGAATCAAAGCTTCACATGTAGGCAAAAATATAATCTATAAGAAAAAAAAATTTAAAAATTAAATTTCAATTTTTTGTGGATTTATTTTTCTGCCCGGTGACATGAAAATTATGTTTAAGATGGCATAACTTTTGCTCCCGGGCACCGATTGAAATAAAAATTATATTCCCACAAAGCTAATCAGTTTTTCTATCTTATGAGAAAGTTTCAAAAAGTTTGACTAAAAATTGAGGTCATAGGAACCTACCCGAAATCCATTTTGTCCCCCAAGGGGACAATGGTCCTTTAGGGGTTAAGATATAGTAATGTAGACACCCATACTTTCCCCAAATAGTAAGTTTTTCAATAATAGGCAAATCCTAAAGACTTTGTGCTATTTCTCTTATAATTGTTGTTTGACTATAGCAATCTTAGTATTGAATATTAATTTTGAAAGACAACCCATGGCAATCTTTCAAAAAAAAATGATAAAAATGTTGCCCCATGTCAAGCAATGACCAAAAATGGTCACTTGAGTGCTTAGAGGCTAAGATATAAGTGTAGGTACCCCCCTATCAACCCTAAGAAGATCCATGCTACTACAAGATAGTAAACAACAAAAATGAAACTTGGTGTGGCTAAGTTCTTTTCACACTTGTAATGAAATCTTATCAAATTTTTAAAAATTTAAACAAATCCAATAACAATGCATCAACAAAAAATGATTGGTGCCTTCCCATTAACCTCGAGAAGGTCCATGATATTTTAGGACGATGATCAACCAATATTCTAAACAAACTTATTTTCATCTCCATTCATCTTTCACATCAATTGGGTTCATCATATTCATAGTGTATATTTCTAGACAAGATTGAAAATTAGAATTTTCATCCGAATTCTACATATCCATGGTAATAGGTCCATGGTATTAGGTACTAAAATTTACTGAAAATAATAAATTTTGATCAAAATTTTAAGATGGAATTTATTTTTAGAAATATTATTAAGTTTTCTGCTGCTTTTTCAAATTTATGAGCTCAATGCTAACATAATCCTTGCTCAATGCTCATAGGCTCATGTTGCACATTCACAAAATAGTACCGCTGGGTGTAGAAATCAAATTTCACCTCCAAATGTTTTGCTAGGAAAATATCAGCATCCTTTTGCAATACTAAAACATGATAATCTTGCAATCTACTTGGCCAAATGACTCCAAATTTTGATTCACATCATCTCTAATACATGCACTACAAGATTGAACGGTTGAGATTTTTCTACTTGTAACACTTCAAGAGCAATGAAATAGACCCTAGGCCTTTAAACCTTGAAAGGCCCTGGGCCTTTAGGGGTTAATGGAGCCCAAAGCCTTCCTATGCCATAAGCTTGCATAACATTATTAATCAATGCTGAGGTCCTTTTCACTCTCCCATAAAGTGGGAGCCCCTCACATTGCAACTTTTGAGTCCATTGACACTTGTCAATCTCAAAGGAGGAATGGTTTAGGTTGGTTAACAATGTTGTGAGTATCGTAGGTACTCCCAGTCTAATCGACCTACATGATCTGACATTCTAAATAGCTCCTTCTTACAATGATATTCCTTTGTTTGGGAGTTTATTCTTTTTGGAGGACGTTGGAGGCCTTTGTCCTACTTATACGAATAGACTAAACAATGGTGTGTTGCATGTGAAGTGCTAGGTGCAATATATTTTTCAAAAGTGCTCATGCATTCAAGTGGACCCTAAAAGTTTGATGAACAAGCAGAGAGGTTCCATGGGCTTTTCTTACCACAAAACTTTTCATCCATCCAAACCAATGCTTGATTCTTTTCTTTAAACTTTTTGTATGATAAATTTGAGGTAAATGATATAATTATGAAGATATAAGTAAAAGTATGAAAAAATTTATGAAAAGGATTCAAATGCTAAAAGATTTAAGGGGCACTTTATAGTGTGTTCCAAGTCCCAACTCTCTAAGTCCTAGTTCAAGGCCAAATTGTAACTTTCTTGGATTGCAGAAGGCAAATAAAAAATATCAAATATGGGACTTGAGACCTCATGTTGCAAAGACCAAAGTCACAATTCTAAGGTAGCACTATCTAATTGCAATTTTTTAATTCTCCAATATCTAAAATATGGCCTTGAATGAATACTTTGAAGATTCAAAACCACAACAACTTTTCAAAAGCAACCAATGAAAGGTGAGGGTTCCTTGGGAAGCAACCAATGATAGTACGTTGAGATTTTGAACTTGAAGGTGTCCATTCAATGTGAGTTAGTATTAAGTTTAAGGTACCCTATATTTTAAACTTTGAAAATTTGTAAAAATATTACTAGAGTGTTGAAAAATTACAAAAACACTTGGGTTGCATTTTTCTCGAGTTTCTTAATAACTTCATCAAATGTTTTTGGAAGAGAAAAAAAACCTCTTTTCGGTGTTGCTACTTTAAATCCCAACTTGTCTCATGAATGATATGATATAGCAATTAGGTACCCCAAAAATGGGTCAAGAAGTGAAAATCTATTTTGGGGCACTTTCATCATCATATTAGATTGGAAAGCATGTGAGAATACTTTATATGATGCTTTTCTCTTCATTTTATATTAAAAAAATTGTTGGGGCTTGGAGGCCAAATTTGGTTTTTATTTTTGCTAGACCCAATTTAGCCTCTAAGTCCCATTTCCATGGTGCCAAAACTCCCCCTAAGTCATTTAGATGTAGTGTGAAGTTCCAAGTCCCAATTTTCAACCCTACCACCAATTAGATTTTGAAAATTGGGTGGGACCCAAGATATAGCATGAAGTGATATTAACCTTGAAACTCATGAGAGGATTTTTTAAGTCTTTTAGGTGATTTCAAGGAAGAAAAAAATATTTTCTCATCTAACTTTTTACGGGATGTTGTTGGAATCTATTTTCAATATAAAGCACCCCATATATCCCTCTTTGTGATATATTTTGACTTTCCTACATTAAAAAATGTAATATCAACATATTATTGTGTAATGTATTTTGATTATTTTTACTCCTTTTTCTTTATTCAAATTTAACCATCAAGATTATCTTTTGAATTTGGATTCAATTGATGGAATGAAGCTTGTCAAGTCTAGTGTCTACTCCAACTAGAAATTTAAAAAATCCTAAAATTCCATTTTTTACTGCAATTTGAACTTCAGGCCTATAATCATGGATTGCTAATGTTTTGATTTTTCTAATGACATGGTAAATTGATGTTCACCATGATGATGTTTCACACTATGATGTATGCTTGTGGATAAAACTTCAAATTTTCTAAGCATATTTGGTAATTTTCATGCTTTTTTTCAATTTTTATCTATAATACATGGAAATTTCATTTTTATTCATAATTTTGAATTTTCACCAAAAAATTGAGATACTTCTGAATGATAGCAAGCATTTGATTAAATCTCTTAAAATTAAATACAAAAGAATTTCATTAAATACATATATAGTTGCAAAATGGAAGAATACAAAGAGAAGGACTTTGAAGTTTGAAGTAGTCATAGGGTTGGCCAATTGCAAAAAATTAAAGGTGTATGCACTACTCAAAATGTGAAACCTACATTTCAACCAAAAAAATTACATTTTGTGAGATATTAGAATTATCCTAAAAATCTTGAAAGTCATCCTCTCTTTGGTTCTTTGTTTGCTTTTAATCCAAGATTGCATTTGAACTCATGATCAACTTGTTATTTTTTTTTAATGACAACTTGACTGCATGTAATCTAATCACATTCACTTTTCTTTTTCTTAAAAAGAGATTTCGCTCCTACCCTTGAAAAAAAAGAAAATCAAAAGTTTCTATGTTCCACTTGAGTTCCTAAGTTGTGTTTCATTCAACTCTATTTTTTAGATGTTGAACATCAAAAGGTATTATATTTAAGTGTATTTAAATTAACAACACCTGAATGCATTTGTATAAGGTTTTGAGCATGGTTTTTATTATTCAATTGTTAAATCTTTTACTAGGTCTTGTTGGTAGTTGCAAGGAGATTTTGGATTCCTTTAAAATGCATTTTTTGAATTGTGTATGAATAAACTATTAATTTTTAAACTATTAAAAATTAGTGTATGTAAATTCAACCTTAGACTATTTGTTATGAATGGAGGTTGTATATTTTAGGACATAATCTAAATGGATTGGTTATACAAACATATCACACAATTATAGTGGCTCTGAAAATGTTTCATATACTTACAAAAATTGCCATAACTAATTGAAGACTTAGAGATTTTCAACAAGACATGTTGTAAAACAAGTAACCTCTTGCATAAAATAATTTTTTAGTTTTAAAAAATAGGTCTGATTTAAAAAAAAATGTAGCCAAATTTATTAGGGAATTTTTTTAATACATTTAGAAATTTGTCAAGATTCTTTAAGTAAGTGGAACAAAAATCTTTTTGAAATTTTATAGTAAGAATTTTTCAAATTTAAAATTTTTCATTGAGCGAAATATTACTAACTAAAATATAACTCCAAATATTTGTATTTTTTATAATTTACACTCCAAAAATCTTCAAAAAATTGTAGAAAATTTGAATAGTCTACCAAATATTTATGTATTATTTTTCATGATTTAAAATTTTTTTGGAGTAAATTACAGAAAAAAAATTATACTTGGAGTCATATTTTGGTCAATAATATTTCACTCAATAGAATTTTAAACTTTGTGAAATTCACACTACAAAATTCTAAAATGAATTCTCATTTTACTTACTAATGAATCCCAAAAAAATTTACTTGTATTAAAAAATATTCACTATTAAATTTGATTATGTTTAAAAAAAAATTAGAAATTCTTTAAATTAAAAGAAATTATTTTATACAATTGTATTATTTGTACTTATATGCCACATTTTAACTACTTGTGGACTATTCAATGAATTTTGGACAAAATATTGAAAGATCTCTCGACGTTTCATTTTGATCTCCCAATGTTTTGTATCATTTCCTAATGACAATTTTTTTTCTATTATTAATTCTAGACTTTCAAAAGTCCAAAAGTAGTTAAATGTATCATTTATTACTTAAAATTCAACATGTCCAATAGGTTATGACAACTTTTTAAGTGTATGAATACTTATGAGAGCTACTTTAGGTGCTATGCTATTCCCTTCCCTTCTTCCCTCTTGATGAGGATCATTTTCTGCTCCAAATAAGCTAAATGAACCCATTGTGGATACAAATGGGAGCAAGCAAGTTAAGGACAAAATTATAATGATGGTGTACATTCAACTTCTGAATTGTATACCACTAATATAACTTTGCGAACATAATTTTGCCAACAATGGACTCACTTACCTTTAATAAAAATACAAAACCACTCATCCACCAATTTTTTTCTGATGGTGTACTGATGATGACGTGTCAAATGCCCAATTGACATACGTGGCATGACACAGGAGTTCCAGAGCGGAAGCCCGTCCGTCAATTCCATTCCCGGAAGCGTTTCCATTCTTTCCCGAAATCCGTCAATGTCCATCAATTGCAACTCTTCTCTTTCGCAATTTTCTGAATTTCTGCACCATCATCTCTCACATGACCTCTCTCATGTTCTCTGAATCCCATTTCTGAGTCGCTCCAACTATGAAATTCACCACAACTTGACCTCTCTGGAGTTTTCACTGTGGTGTTTCTCCATCTTGCTCACACCCGATTGCTTCCCAACGTTGTGCGATTCCGCACACAATGGCTGCCAGGATGCGAGCTCTTGAACTCACTCGGATGTTGACGAGAAGCCTTCGCGGCTCGGCACATTGTGTGGGGCCGCATCATCGTCTCCTTCTTCCATCGACGATGGTTTGTCAGCAGCAACAGTCGAGCGCTCCTCGTTGCCGTCGCAGTTCTTCCACGGAGGCGTTCGCGTGGAGCGTGGGATCGGAGCCTGGGCCGTCCACTGCTGGAGCTTCGCCAGGAAGCGCAACTCCAGGTGGGAAACTTTGAATTTGTAACCCGAAACCCTATTCAAATAAATCCCGAACTAATTGCAGGTGGTAATAAACCCTAGTCGAGGTTTACGCTATATGATCTCTGTTCGCTGTACTATTTTGTAGAGGCTCACTGATTCACCCAAGAATTACTCCGAATTGTTCTATTACTTCTTTGGATAAAGTTTGCATGGTGGTTTGGTATTTTGCTATCTTGCCATTAGCAACATTTAAAGAGCTAAGAGGAGCTGAAGAATGCTTAAGAAATGCAAGTTCAGTAAGCGATTTGATATTTCAATGTTGCCTCCGATTTATAACGTATGAGATGTAGGCTTGTAAGGGCCAAAGAATGTTGTTATGGCCTTACAAAATAGACTGAACGGAGAAAGTGCAGGCTTACAAGGGCTGAAGAATGTTATAGCCGTAATTATTTGATTGCTCTGTTTCTTAATTGTGAATTCGTATGAATAGGCGCAGCAGCAGCAGGAGGAGCAAACGGTAAGCCATCAAGTGGTCAAGAATCAGCATATGAAGAAGAGGTCGTGGACGAAAAGACTCAAGTTCTGCGTGCGGCCATGAGCCATGTGGTATATATATAAATATATATTGCCTGCCTCAAAAACTAAACTAAACTAAGATGCTGCAGTTAAGAATATGTGGCCACCTCTCACGAAGAGTTTGGATCAGGGGATAGGTTCCTTAGAACTGTAATGCATGTGAATTAACTTGAAATGGGAGAAGTTGAGCATGGACTCATGTGATGGGACTTTGATGCAGTCCAAGCTAGGGTGGACAGAAGCTGCACTTGTGGAAGGTGCGAAAGACGCCAAGTTATCACCAGCGATTCTGGGCGCCTTTCCTCGCAAAGAAGCCGCTCTTGTGGAGGTGGGAAGATCATATTGCTCTCTCTTTCTGGTCTTGTTTGTATAAGGTAGATATACCATTGACTGGATGTATTAACTTTCAGTCAATGTCTACTAAAACATTAAAAGAAAAAAGAAATCTTCAATTTTTGTGTGGTGATACTTGATAGAGTTGGTTACATTTGTATGAAATCAGATTGTAAAAATTTGATATGTATCAAAAGTTATGATAGTTTGATTGGCAAGGAGATAAGATTTTTATGATTTTTTGTGCACACTCTTGATCGCACGGCGTGTGGTTGGTATGTAGTCGTTCGGCAAGCTTCTCAAGGCATTTTTGGTCCAAATCTATGAAATTATTTAGCCTTCACAAAGTGCGTAGAAAGTTGTTGTCCTTGGGTGGTGTTATTGGCATACTTATCATTTTTGAAATTCTGGAATTGGAGTCGAGCATATTTCAAAATTTCATGTGTTTTGTCATATTATTAGTCTTGGATTGGACGTGTATTTCATACTCAGAACTACCTTATGGCAGTTTTTCATGGAAGAATGCGATCGTCATCTAGAAGACGAGGTGGAGACTCGTGAAAAGGAGTTTTCTGCCATGCTTCTTGCTGAGCGTATAGCCCAGATTGTGCGCTTACGTCTCCAAATGCAGATTCCGTTTCTCTCAAAGTGGCCCCAGGCTCTCAGTATACAGGTGATGACGTTGTCCAATTTATGTTGTTTGAACTTCCCCCTCGATAATTTCCTTGGAAAGGAGCTCCCAACAACTTGGGCCCATCTCTC
The DNA here is from genome assembly GCA_963920665.1 of Straminergon stramineum. Classification (NCBI taxonomy): domain Eukaryota; kingdom Viridiplantae; phylum Streptophyta; class Bryopsida; order Hypnales; family Calliergonaceae; genus Straminergon; species Straminergon stramineum. Next base: position 3,461,535 of record OY987266.1, read on the forward strand.
AATTCATTGACACACATTCTCTTACCTAATTTCAAGAATTTTGGAGATGGAATCCCCTAATACTAATCAATTCAATAGCTCCCATATTGACACTTGTGAGGAACCATTCTCAGACATATCGATTGAGTCCAAACCATACCCTGACTTTTTAGTCGTCAGATGAACAATAAGACAGGTGCACTCATAGAACAACTTAAGAATGTTAGGTCTGACGGTAATTGCACGTTTCATCTCTTATGTTTTGCAGCACGTGGTTCGTGCATTTAATTCTATGAGTGGTTCTTTCAAAGCCTTCCGTTACACCTCAATAGTTTCGCTTCGTTGTTCTTCTGACAGGCACATCCTATGAATGCTGCGACGGCACTGAAGCAAAGAGCGGTGCTTATGGATGATATTTGGCATGCAGCTGGCGATCGGTCGACAGACATGGATTGGTACACCAAGCGCGCGTTGTTAGGAGGTGTCTACACAGCTACTGAGCTGTACATGCTCACCGATTACTCTCCAGGTATGGTCTAGATCTGTAATCATTTTTCTTGCAGAAAGTGTTGAAGACTAGTTGGACCTGGGGCTTGTTGTGGAAAGTTGGATTGTCAGTGTGGGCCACTCTGGATAGTATTTAAAACAAGCAACGTGCTGGAAATGATTGAGGTTTAACAGCGAATACATGGCAATATGAGTATTATAGGAATTAGGGGTTCGTGAGGAGTATACTATTTGCGTCACTTTGAGCTTTTTAACATATTTGCGACTGTGATTTGGGAAAGATACATAGAGCTCTGGAAATATCACTTTGGTTACAAGAGCCATACTCGTTGAGATCGAATTTTTATCACCATGTGTGATTTTCTTGTGCGATTTCCATGTGAGGTTGTAGACCAACATTGGACAGTAGACAGCCCCATTCCCATGCAAAGATCTGTGACCAGACATTTAGCCAAGCCATGCTTACACCTCTTTACTAATTTAGTCCAATAAAATCCATGAATAGATAGTAATAGATAGTAACAGTGGCATTGTCGGAGATGGGATCAGAACCCTAACGGATTTAGTATTTTCCATCTTATGGCTTTATGCTTTCGAGGTATTAACCCCTAAATGTTAACGTTTGGAGCTTCTTGGAACAAAAAGTCAACGTTTTCATAAGTTGTACCAATTTCTTTTGAATTGTAACCGTACAAATTCAAACTAGACATGTTAGAGATCACATAGGAAAAGAAAACATAACAATATTACTTACAGATTGAAAGATTATAATGTTTGATCTTGAGGGTGTAAAAATGGTGAAATTTTTTCAATTCACTTTTTGCATGTCAAATCTAAAAAGTTGGTCACTAAAAAAATATGAGGTTATAGGGCCTAGCATGCACAAACCCAATCAATTTACGATTTTTCAAAATCTATTCTACAATTTTTTTAAATGAATTTCTAATGTGATTTTGCCTCCAAGATCTAGTGTATTTGAGGCTCATTTCCAAGAGCCCGCAACGCTACAGGAAGTCAAGATTGCATTGGGTATCCTTGCACAAAATATTCAATAGAAAAATCATAATCCTTTATTTTTAAGATCAGCTTTTTGATCCTAAAACTAGACTTCAAAAAGAATTCTCCAAAAATATAAACTACTAATAATAGCAATTTGGTTGGGTTTTACTTAACTTCAAAGTTTTCCAAACACCACATTTGGGTGCCTTGGGCATTTAGGGGTTAAATGTGATGATCATCAATATTTCCTTCGTGTGTTGCAGGTCATCGTGATACGTGGGCGTTTCTGGAGCGCAGGATAAAGGATGCAGTCGATTGCCGAAAGACTGCACAAGAGGTAATTTCTATGTCATGAGAATCTCGACATCTCCTGCGTTTGCAGGCTTCAGTGTTAGCTGTGGCGTATAAACCGCTGAATTGGAATGGAAATTGTCAACCATGAGCTGTACCACTTTGAATTTGCATAACAAGGAATCCCTGACATATGAAAAGGAATCGCTGACTCCTTGTTTGCGAAGATGGGCTTAATTCGAATTGAGCTCCTCGAGTCAATGACCATGATCTTCATATGTGTTTGTCAGAACTTTAATTTTGCTAGATTTGCTCTAAAGAACTCTAGTTGGCAGTCTTCTCAAAAGGTGCCATGCCACTGCTGAAGACTCTTATGTCCTCCAGTCTGTGATTGGTTTAGTTTCGCTTATTGAATGGAATTCTTAGTACGGGAGATAACGGTTTTCAATGTTCTTGAAGCCGAAACCAGCATGCGACTATCTTATTACACTGAGTTCTATTTGTTCATTTGCTTGCAGGCTTCGCAATTGGCGCAGGCTGTTCGCATGGGTTTAAGCAACTCTATCTCGTCTCTCTTTAACAGGGGTTTAGGTTCTCAAAAATTTTGAGTACACTATATTTTTTTGGTGAGGTGAAGGGCTATGCCACCCCAAAATGTAGGATGTAAATGACTCAAAGAATAATGTTTTCAAGGCCACGGGGATCACTTCCTTCCATGCTATGCAACTGTCACGGCCACAGGTGAGCCACCATCCATGCAGTGCTAAGAAAATAATGTGAATTCATTGCTGTGAAAATCTTCAAATTTTGCCCTGAGCTTTTGGTGGATTTGTTTTTTGGAAATCCTCTTTCTCTTTTCAAGGACGTGGGTCCGTAAAGTTACTTAGTTCTTAAATTGGGAAGTTTTAGAATCATAGCAGGGTGGGTGATGTTTGAGTAGCAGATCAATCGTGACTAGGAAGAAAACACGTCTTTTGGAATTTCATACACGAAACAAAATTTTGATATCTCAAATGTGGTGCAAGAGTGTTACAAGAATTTATGCTAAGAAACCAGGTCAAGTTCAGTGCTGTGCTTGCATTCACAATTCTTGGCCACTTTTTCAGCTTTTCCTTCACAAGATTTACAGACGCAAATGATGCTCGGATTCGTAATGTATCGGGAAAGGACTCAAAAGGTCTGAGATGTAGGCTTACAAGGTCTGGGATCTTCTTAATTTAAATAAAAACTCTGCCCTCGGGACTCTGTTAATGGATTGATACCAGCACATTCTCAATATTCTCTCCCTTGAGATTACTTTGATAACAAGGCATCCCTACTCCTCCACTTGTTCTCTACTCTCTTAAAAATAATTAGTGGAGTCGACTTTGGACGGCTCGCTAATGAGCCTTCACCAAACTTGTGAACAACTTTGTAAGTGACTCAAGGGTTGATAACATATGGAAGTCTAATGTAGGACAATCTACAACCAAATGGCTTCACAGTGCCTTACAGAAGTCGCTCCGTGTGAAAAGTGCCTGGAATTTAACTTCAACAATGTTTACAATAAGATCATTCATTAGCAAGAAATTGGAAAGTCTCTTGAATGTGCTTATGCATCAAAACCAAAATGGTTTTGAAGTAGTTGTTGTGCCGATCAAGGATGTGAATGACCTTGAATTTAGGTAAGACAAAAGTTGATACACGCTACCTTGTAGATCCTGAATTCACTATCAATGGAGAGCCTCACATGTTATATGGTTGTGATACTTGATGCACACTAAGAAAAATACATTCATACTATCAAAACGTTGCCCAAATAAGAAATTCAATTGAAAAAAACTTCACCAAAAAAATGTTCCCTTTCCTTTACAAAGCCACCACCCCACATTAGTGTAAATGAACCCATTGTTACCTCCAACTTCACCTTGTTGTTGTCCTACTATTCACCATTTTGAATACTTGCACATTCATTTTCTACTCAATAGTAGAGGTCAACATTTTGAAGGAGTCGAATTTAGATGTGGTTACCTTATGAGCCACAAATAGGGATTTACATTAGAAATCTTTTCCTAGGTGAGTAAAATAGTAACAAATTACATTAAAACTCTGTAGCACTACCCTATGATTGAAATGCACTTATTAATTGTCACGTAACATGACGTGAGAGTAGGTGTAGTCAAAGTTGTGACTTTTTGAAGAAAAAAGTCCTTTGGAGGACATTTTTCAACATATACAACCATCTCAATTATATTGATTTTCCTAATAATAAGATGTCAAAGTGAGAAGTCATGGCATGGCATCATGGGAATGTCATTGAAAAGACACCAAAGAGGAACTCCATGTACAGGGATAAAAAGTCATTCCAATTGGCCTTTGATCCATGACCTCACTCAAAGGTGCTTGAAAGGAAAGCAAAGTCATTGAAGACTTCTTCCTTGAGGTTAAATGTTCCTTGAGGTAATGTCCCGACTCTGTGTGCTTCTATTAACAATTTTTTTACTTGCTCATAAATGTCCAAGACTATTTCATGTTGAATAAACATTTTGGCAAATAGTAAAGATTTCTTGCCATATTTTTTGTTTTTATCTTGAAAGTCATTATGAAGAGAAAGACCAACTAAAACCTTAAGGTTGGTAAGAAGGTATAGCTTAGTAGATTTCTCTTGAATTGAAGCTTGAGTAAGAGGCCTCATCATATTTGCCTTTGTCTTCCATCTCTGAGTGTTCATACTCTTCCACAAACTTCTTGCACTATTTGCTTCTCACCACACATGTTACAAAATTGGAAATGTCTCTCACAAATTTGTTACCATAAATATCATATGTAATATTGTGTGAATACCATTGTTCCTACTTAAATGTGAAAAGAACAAAACCCAAATCATAATCTCCAAATTTACAATACACCTCTAAGAAAACTACTCCACTTCAAACTTTTATTGTGATGAGACATGTGCCACATTATGTCAGATGGATGTAGGTCGATAAATTACATTAGTTTATGGGTCATTGCAAGAAATACTTCATGCTTATGTCTCAAAAAGTCCAATTTCTATGAATTTTTGTGAATAGTACTATCATTTCCACCAATACTATGTATACTATTTAAAACATTCACAAACTAGTATGCTCCGTCTATTTTTTGGCAAATTCCTTACCCCCTCGAGGCCTAAAGAGGATAAAATATTCATGAGTCCTCTTCAAATTTTCAATGAAAAATTCTTGGTAGGGTGAAACAAATCTCAATATTTTGTAAAGTAGGGCCTTGTAGAGTAACAAGTTGAAATACTTGTTGCATTTAACTTGGGATTTCAAAATTTTAATATGAGAAGTATTGAAAAATTATTTAAGAAATGTAATCTTGTATGAAGGGGGAGAGGGCATAAATTATTGACAAGGTTAAGTGAAAGGAATAGTCGAATATTTTTTAAAGATGTTCCAAAAGATATGTTGATAATATATATCATTTTTTGTAGGATCCAATTTGGTCAATTTTGACTCTTTTACTCACTTCCGTTTGAAAATGTATACGAATTTGGGAGCTTTTCTTTTTCTTTTTTTCATTAAAAAATACTACATTTGCTTTAGATACCAATCTAATTTGGGTGTGAGTGTCAAAAAACATTATTCATCTTCATATAAATTTTCTTCTCCAAAGGTTGTAAATTTTGCCTATCAATTGATCATCCAAAATTGTTAAAATCTAAAAATCTAACAGTCAATATTTATTTTCCACAATTAATTCCATGCATACTAGAAAAAATAGTCTTTACTTTTTTATGGAAAAAATTAAAAATTTCATATGCATGTATGCGCAAAAAATATCAAAGTTGGACGACTCATTATAAAATTAACAAACTCTATTGTTAACCCTTAAAGGATGGACTGGTGATTATGGAAATCAACCCTTTTGGAATTGTATGACATCATCTACATTAAAAATATACTCATTGGAGGTCAAAGTACTAATGAATATCTCCCCTTTCCGCACAAAATTCAAAGGATGAATAGTTGCAGTTTCGTCTCAAGTAGAGAGATTCTTTGTCATTCATCGGACACAAAAGGTCCACTTCGATGTTGAAGGGTTAAGACCTTGAATGGCTAAAGAAATGCCTTGCGTCCTTCAAATAACTTTGATTAGACCTTAAAGTGTAAACATTTGAACAATTATTGGATACCAATCATAGAATTGAATTGTTGAGTAGTATTATACAATATTGCAAATTGCTACTCAATCCTATACCATGAATAATAACTAATGTGTCTTGAAAATTATATTCTAGACATTTTATTTTTATGAATTAGAGGAAAAAGAAATAACTGAATAAAAATGGCCATTTTTTCTAGCTTGAAGTGCTCCTTCTCAACCATTTGTATATTTGGAAAGAAAGATTGTGTTCTTTGCACTTGTGCAAAAGTAATGCATTTTGAGCACATAAGGAAGGTGGATACTTTATTATTTTTAGAAAATATCTTTGTCAACTTGTGTAACTTTAGTAGAAGACCTTACATCCTAATTCTGACCTTCAAATTTGAAGTTTAGATTAAAAATAAGACTAGAACCTATCAAATAGACAAAAACAGAAATCTAATTGGGGATCTTCAAAAATTATAGATTAATTTGAAAAAGTAGGAAAAAAATATTTAATGTCTAAAAATACTATATGTACCTTCATTTCAAATTTCATTTAAATCAAATATACAACTCAGGAAGTTACAAGTGCAAAACTATTTGTTCAAGGCCAAGGCTAGGGGACAAAAAACAAGACTTGTGTTTCTTGCAATCACCCTTATGTAGTTTAGTCTTGTTTGGGAGTCTTAAACTAAGTGGAACTTCATCTTGGGTGACACTTGACTTTAAAGATAATTAGTGTTCAATCTTATTTGGGATTGGAGCCTTTAACTAACTAGGACTTTACTTTGGGTAGCACTTGACTTTAAAGATAATTAGGGTTTGAAGTATAAAGTGGAAGGATTCCCTTTACTAGGCATGGTGTTCTATGCTTTCTTGTTTGAATTTTATTTGGGATCTTAGTTGCCAATATTATAAGGCTTGCACCTCCAATTTCAAAACATGCATTTTCAGACTAGTGACATCCATTATTATACTTGGCTTGGACAAATAGTTTAAGGAAACAACTATTTAATAATATTAAATTTTAAAATTTTAAACTCTAAAAATATAATAGTTTAAAACAAAATAAATTCAAAATATTAATTAATATTTTGAATTTTTAGAAAATAACTTTAAATTTGGATAATAAAATTTTATTTTATATCATTTATTTGCTTGTTATAGTTTTGTATATATTTGAGGTTTAATTTACTTTTGAATTTTTGTAAATAGTTGAAGTTTTGTTTATATTATTTCAAGTTTTGTTTAAATATTTTTGTTTGTACAAATGACAAGCATAAGCAGTGGGTGTTTCTATAAGACTAGTTGGGTGATTTTGTCGCATCCTTCAGTGGCATTTACCACCTTGGGCTCATTTCCTAGTACTTCTCGTAGTACTTAATTTCAAGTGACACCAAGGGTCACGATGTCCTAACACTACATGTGCTATGCATCCACAATATTAGGTTCCAACTCAAGTCATTAGATTTTCCATTCCTATATGACTCTCAACTCTTAGTTCCAACACTTAACTCCCATAAGACACCGGACATGTCATTTGATGACATGGGATGGACTTTCCATTGATGGCTAAGCACTTGGTAGTGGCACTACTTCCCACCGATGCTAACCACCTTTGAACGGGACCCAACTCCTCCAATAGGCCCAACCTATCACACCCCTATTTCTTTGGGGTTCCCAAAGTGCCAAAGTGAGCAAGGGGGACCTTGGGGGTGACTTTCCAAGCCTTTCAATAGTCTAAGAAGGGAGAAATGAGAGGCTCTTGAGCAAATAGGGCACAATAGCGCCCTAGATAAGAAGAGAATGGTAGCATATCATACATGCTTGGAAAGTACTTGTGAATACTTTTCTAACTATCCAAAGAAAGAATGATTTGGACTAGTAGGCTAGAAGTTATGACCTTTCAAAGTTGAGGGTGTCCTAGTGGCACTGGGACACTTAAGGGCTAGGAGTGAAGGATTCTCAAAGAATCACTCAACAAATTATGGCTTGTGGCTTTTTATTAGAAATCTATCAAGACAAAGAAGCTAAAATGCCAAGCATTTTGAGGTTCTAAGATATAAGTTAGAAGTTATGGACAAGAAAAGGGCCGTAGTGAAGGTGTGATGCCGCTCCTAGTGAACCCAAAGCTTTAAAGGGCCATAACTTTGTGAGCACTTGTTCAAATGGAACAAGTAAGCAATCCATCAACATCTATTTGTTGCCTAAATATCAAAAATGGTATCACATGTGGGATTTGGAGCCTTGACTTCAAAGTTACACCATTTGGAAGTTCGGGAGTCCAAACGGAGTTGGAACTTGGCGATTTTGGTTGGAAATGGGTGGTCTTCTAAAACCTAAGGGGGTTTGGGAAGTTCCTTCGATCCACAAGGAGGGGGGGATTGTTGAATACCATAGAGAATACTACAAGAGGGGTTGGTCTTCTTCCTCCCTCCCTCTTGGAGCCTTAGTGAGTCTCAGTGAGTCAAGGTAAATGATGCAACTTCACCATCGATTTCAAGGTACCATGGGACACTTGTGTGGGTGTCTTGGGGCATTGGTTGGATGGAATTCCGCTCCTTGATAGGACAATTGCAATGTGTCCTAAGTTGTGAGTCTTGATTAGTATTGGTGTGAAAGTAGAAAATACAAAATGGGCCTAGTATAGAGTAGGGTGACAACCAAGGGTGGTTAGAATCATGGTGAGTAGTGCTACCACGGGCCGTAATAGAGTAAGATGGAATTTCCGCCTCATGTTACTTAGTGACATGTTAGATGTTATGTACAGAGTGCATGCTAGTAGTCTTGGGTACTAGGACTTAGCTGTGTAAGTTGGAAATGAGAATTAATGTTGTGGGTGGGTAGCATGTGTAGTGTTAGTTAGTTTAGAACCAAGTGATATTAGAATTGGAGCATGGTGAACCTTGTAAATTGTAAAGGCTTTCTGGAGTTGTAAGATGTTACTAGGTCACCAATCAAGACTCACATCACGGCCTAGTGTTGAGTGAAATACATTCAATCGGTATCAAGGAGTGTACAAGCATTGAATGGTAATGTACAAGTGGTAGTGAGGTTCCAACACCAATCTCACCACTTGGGGACACTTTGCCTCACGATGACACCATTTGGGAGTGGGAAGGGAGACCACTTTTGCTCATAGTACTCTCTACAAGATTCAATAACCTTCCCTCCTATATCAAAGGTCACAAGGATCCCCCAATATACTCCTCATCATGGGAGACCACCCAATTCCAAGTGGTTTTCTCAAAACCAGGCCTCAAAAGACTTCCAATCTTTGAATTAGGATAACTTTTAGCTTCGGGATCTAAATTTCAAGTGCAAGACGATTTTCGTGATTTATATTTTTTGTAGATTGCCATGGACTATTCACTTTCTCTAATAAGACAAGTATTGAGGAAGTTGTGTCCCTCCAAAGGTACAAGTCCCCTAGGAGGTGTAGTTCTTCGCGACTCCACCCTCTTTAGATGCCCATAGCTTTTAGCTCATATCTCATCTCTTTATGAGCCTTAGAATTATAGAAATCTTGTCTCCTTAATTTTCCAATGATATGCAGCGTGCTCTATTCGGCTCAAAGAATTCCTCCCAAACCTTGTCTCCCATGTCCCCACACCTTGAGATGTAGCCAGGACATTACCAACTTTGAGGAGCTATAAATTTTGACTCGCAACTTGAATTCTCGCATTCTTTAAACCCTTGGATGCGTCTTTTTACAAGCTTTTCAAGTATGTATGACACGCCCTCCAATTTGTCTAGATTAGAGTACTACAAAGTTCTAATTGCTTGAGACTCCTAGTTCCATTCCCCCCATCTCTTGCAAGGCTTGGGGAGTCACCCCCAACGTCTCCCTCGCTCTCCAAGGTGGCATAGGCATGCCTCATGATGAGAGTTGTGACAAATTCTTTAAGACATGAATGATCCATTACTTTGTAAGTCTCACTTAACACCTTTGACAGGGTCTCCTACTACTTAGGTGCTACTGCAAGTTTTGGAGGACCCTTCATTTTGGTTCACTACAAAGATTACTGAGGGAAAGATTATAAAGGGAAATATGTCTTATTTGGTTGAGTTTGATTCTATTACTTAGACAAAGGTTTTTTTTCTATGCAAATCATCTTATTTTTTCTAGTGGGTTCATTTCTATCTACAACAGGTTGGTTGAGGAGGATGATTGGCCTATTCATGAGGTCTCAAGGCTTATGCTACATTCACTTCCACTTGATGCCTTCCGCGAGGTTTTTTACTTGAATATCTCTCATCCACTAAGGGTGAGAGTTGTTCATGTGACTTCAAGTAGATCTTCATTGAAGACTACAACTTTAAGATGCCCTCCTCCTCCCCCTCTTCTTCCATTTGTAGGCTTTCAAGAACATATTATTGACTCTACCTCAAGCCTCAAGGTGATTAGACTTGATCTGGATTCTAAATGTGAGTTTTGGGAGCTTCATTGATGCTTGAGTAGGGAACAACCTATGACAATTGGAAGTGAGGTAGTAGTTGGAGGTTGAGTTGTTGGAGAAGGGGGAGATTTCATGGTTGCCATTGAGGATGGTGTGGGTGTGCGAAAAGACATGTTAGAGTTTAGTCTACCTAACAGAAAATGGAAAAAAGATGTTTTTCCTTGGGATAAGATAGGATGATTTTGGATTTGATTTGCCTTCGGTCCACGGAAGAGATGGTTTAAATTCAGACTATTCTGATGCAAACTTAGACAACGATGACATTAAGATCAAAGATGAATCCTCAATTAATGATACCATACCAGGGGTCGTGTGTCTTGGAGATTTTACCTCTAACTTTGAAGGACCAAAGATTGAAAAGGTCAAGGAGTTTGAAATGTTAAAGATGTTGTGGCTAAATACTTCTTGAGGTGCATTTCAAATTTATTGATAAGCATGGTATCTAATACACAAATTTAAATGAGTTGCAAAAAGTGATTTGATTAAAGCACTAATGATATATATTTTCCTCGTTCATTGTTTCCTTTGCATGGTTTATGTAGTATGGCATGAGATGAGGTCATGCAAGAGATGAAAATCAGTATAGTTGCAAAGTTTACAAACAATTTTAGTAAAGAGATACCACTAAATCTTAGTAACTTATAAATTGGAGTTCTCTACTACTAGAGAAATCAATGTCTATTCTAGTATAGATTTAGAATAGTTTTATTAATAAACATGGTTGGTTATACTAGAAGAAAATTGTGTTGCAGTGAACAAAAGCTAGGTGACATTTTTGTTCACTGCAACATAAATTTCTGAAAATTGCGTCCATTGCAATGCAATTTTCTAAAAATTGTGTTGTTATAATGAACAAAAATGTCACCTAGCTTTTGTTCACGACAACATAGTTTTCTACTATTCTTAAGAAGTCTTAATTTGGACACATTTTAGCATATTCTGTTGATTATGCCACACATCAATAGATACCGATTGCTATGTCAACAAAAACCAGTTGCCATGTCAGCAAATACCAACTACCATGTCAATTGAAACCAATTGCCATGTCAACAGAGACCAACTACCACATCAATTGAAATTAGCATGAAGATAAATTGCCATGTCACAAATGGTGAATCTAATGGGGTTCAAACCCAAGACCTAATGAAATCAACAATGAAGCCTAACTATCACCCCCTTAACAATCTCCTCTACATCTTGCACATGTTCAAGGGATTCAAAAAATAAAAAATATAGTACTATTTTAAAAATTAGACTAACTACCACATTAGTAGATAATAACTATAATGTCATCAAAAACCAACTACCACATTAATAGAGACCAACTACTATACCAATTGAAACTAACTAATATGGCAATAGAGACATGGCAATTGGTTTTTGCTAACGTAGTAGTTAGTATAATTTTTTAGTTAATTAGTGCTTGTAAAATCCATTTGTAATACTAACTGCCACATCAACTGAAATCAATTGCCATGTTAGCAAAGACTAATTGGATTAAGTTCCTATTAGGGTATCCAAAAAAATTGTCTCCACTACAATTTTAGTCTTCAATGGTGTGTCAAACAAGTTCATCTTTTAATTATAATAATGTATGACTTCATCAAATATGCTTTTAAGTGTCTACACTTATAATGTATCAAGAAAAAAAATTCATCACAATCAAGGATTTTAAAGTAATTTTAAAGAATTTTTTCGTTGAAAAAGCAAGTTGTGTCTTTTTTACCTAGAATCCTCAAAATCAAGAATTTGGAATATTAAAAACTTTCATTTTAATATCATTTTTGGAGATGAATTACATTTAGTTGTGCATTATACAAAATAATTCATTTTATCAATAAAAAATCAATAAATTGTGCACCATGATGCCTACAAATATCAAAATTAAGCAATTTATACCAACATGTTCAATAGATTCAAAAATAATAAAATTTTAAAAAAAAATCATCAAGAATATGCATCTTCATCTCATTTATATGCAATAATTTTTTAGTTTATCATTTTATAGTCTTCTTAATTGATCAAAATGAACAAAATAGACAAACTTTGGAGGTTTGAAATGAAAATCACCGAATTAGTATGTTTGAAAAGTAATATCCTTATTGGAACTTAATCCAACTGCCACATCAACTGAAACAAATTGCCATGTCAACAAAGACTAACTCCCATGTCAACATGAAGGCAAATTTTGACATCACAATTGGAAAACAAGGCAACTATGCAAGCAATGCAAAAGGTGAAAAGGAAAGGCAAAAATATGGCTATACAGCATTGTAATATTAAAAATATTGTAGGCCTCTTTTAGTTCTAGAAATAATACAAAGAGTTAACCAAAAGATCTGATGAAGAGTGATCAGAACTATATGAAGGTTATATATATATATCACATGCAATAGATCAGTGGTAATGTGGAGTTCTATATCGTGTGTTGGTTGCCATGTAAGTGGGCTATTGTATCAAATATTTTCCAAACAACACATTCAAGCGATCTACGTTAAATTCCAAAATGAGCCATGCAAAATTGCCATTTTCACAAAGCGGACAGTTACTATCAACATGATTCAACAAAAATTGCATTAATTTAGGCCCCCCTTCTAGTGGTCTAACTCAATTGTTCTATTGAAGAGTTCTATAGTGAGGTTAGCTATAAATGCAAGAATTAACTTGAAGTTCTTTATAAAGGTTGTCACTTGTTCATGTGGAAATATTTGTATGGTATGCACAATTAAAAGTATCCAAATAAGTATCTAAGTATGGTTCCTAACTTCTGATTACTAGACTACTTTAAATTTTGTCAAATCTTATTGGCAAATGAGGAGAATTCCAACATGTCTTTATATGTAAATAAAACATGATTTATAAAAGCATTGATTATAGGTGTATCCAAAATCATCCATAGGCCTTCATGTTCAAATCATGCACATTTTATCACTCTACAGGAGTGCTTGTTAGTAAGGATCACATTTAAGTGTACTTACCTTCGATAGGTACATAAATCCAATATGAGCAATAAACATGAGAAATGTGATTGAGTTGATAAATATATATGAGCAACACTTTAAGAATTGTAGGATTAGGTACCTGACAAAAAATCTTTGGTGACATTGTAAAATCAATAGCTTGCAAGTTAAAGAGTAGGATTAAGCCATGCCAAGTCAAAACACAGGAGGCTACACTAATGACCAAGAATTACTCATTCTACTCTTTCGAATACAATTAATGGTTATCGCAAGAACTATATGAATGCAAGCAACCAATAGTCTAGTAATTTTAGATTTTTAGTCACATCAAGATTTTTGAAAACAATTTCATGTGTCAAGAGCATAAAGGCTAATGCAAAATAGTGAAATTGGTATAAGTCTAGTTATGTTTTTAATGAGAACTTGTAATTCCTTTGTAAAAATATTCAATAATCATCTAACCTAATATGTGAATATTATTCCAAATGTCAAAACCATTAATATAAGCAATTTAGCATAGTTGGAAGCACCTTTCACTAAAAAATAATATTTTTATAGTATTGGCAAGTGAAAATCACGGATATTAAAAATATTAGATTTTTTGGATATGGTATGTAATTTCTATGATACTAGTGTGCCCTATGCCATTGTCACAACCATCAAGATGTCAAAAGTGATGACTAAACCCTCCATCTCCTTAGATAAAAGTAAAAGTATTTTTCTAATTTTTTTGTTCAAAAAACCCTTTGAAATTCAATAACTTTTAAATCATAGGTCAAAACGCCACGAAACAAATTTTGTGCACCCCTCCTTGCCGAGGGCTTTCCGACAGTACCAAGAATGTGACCGAGGGACGGATGGTCCATGAGATCTCAACATAACAAACAATCAAAACAAAACAAAACAATTTAAGGTATGGATTTCAAAGTGTTCGCTTCGTAGACCATTGAAACTTTCACATAGGTAGACCCTAAACTAAAATCTATTAAAATCAATTGTAAGCAAATCAAAGTTAAACAATTGGAAGACACATAAACCAAAGCCTAGGGATACATTTAGTTGTAGTCTAGGGTATAAGAATGGGAACATGGATGCATTAGGAAAATTCTGAGCTCTAAACAAGGCTGCAAGTATTAGATTTTTGACACACTCTGGTGCAAATACAGAATAAATAAATTAAAATAAAAAAATTTTAAAAAATTTTAAAAAATTTTTAAATTTAAAAAAAAAAAAAAAAAATTTTAAATTTTAAAAAAATTTTAAAAAATAAAAAAAAAAAAAATAATAAAAAAAAAATAAAAATAAAAAATAAAAAAATAAAAAAATAAAAAATATATATATATAATATTTTTCTTAGAAAAAAATATATTTTAAATATATTTTAAAATAGTCAATCTGATGTGGCACTAATAGTGCCAGGTCAGATTCCAAATTTAAAAAAATATATATATATTTTTTATTTTTTCCATAATTGCACCACGGGGGTGTAGAATTTGCAGCCTTGTTTAGAGCTCAGAATTTTCCTATTGGCTAATGGATGTTTCTACCTTATCCATTTGGCTAAGAGTTTACTATCATCACTAGAGGTCTAAATGGATTGGAGCATAAATATTGTTACATGCATCTGTATTAATTCCTAAATGCCAAACTACATTTTTTGACAACATAGGGGCAAGGGAATTTCTATTTCTTTTTCTTTGAAATTTTTAGAGAACATGTGCCTAAGGAGTAGCTTAAGGCTCAACAATTTTCATAACTTTTGACTACATGTTTAAGAAGTTATTGCATTATGCGTAATTTTCATTGGTCGGCAGGCAACCTTAGTAGCTCAAAAAAATTCTTAAAAGATCACTTTTTTCAAAAATGAAAATTTGAAATTGATTTTCTAGATTTTTATATACGTGGAAAACTTTGAATCATTACATTTTGATTAATGTGATGATAGTTATGAGAAGTTTTAGTTTGTGGGTAGTTATAGAATCTCTACTCAAAGATAAACTTTGAAGACCTTTATTTAACTCAATTTTCAATATTTTTGGAAAAAAGGAAAAACAATGGGTATAGAATTTTTATTTCAACATTACAACCATTGGTATTGGCATTTTAACAATTCCATAACTAAATTCTTGACAATTTAGTATTTTGAATCATTCTCTACTACTTTCTACTCACTAATTTATTTCCTCTATGATGTACAATTCCAAATGATCTAAATTTTTTCAAGCATGTAGCCAACTTGCCTTGAAGAACAAATCCAAAGAAGCACCACCATTTTGGACATTTTTTCATAGAAAAGTGACCTTGTGAAGTGTAGTTGTCTAGTTTTTCACAAGGCCAAAAAAAAAGATTTTTGTCAATTCAAATGCTAATATCTTGCAATCCTCACAGTGGAAATTCCTGAAATTTTTTTCACATACTAACCTACATGTCTTATAGACAATAAAGGTCATATGATGTGAGCATTTCATAATGTTCACAAGCCTAGCCTTTGTGGCATTTAACCCATAAATGCCCAAGGCTTGTTTTGAGTTTTTTGGTATTTTCTCTCAATTGAAGAAAATGCCAACATTTTAGTAAGTTTTATCAAATTTTTTGGAATTGCAACCATATAACTTCAAACTAGACATGTTAGAGATCACATAGGAAAAGAAAACACAACCATATCAGTGATTGCAAGAAACACTTCACATTTTTGGCTCAAAAACATGATTTCTAGCTGTAAAACTAGCAATATTACGAACTACTATCAATTCCGCGTGTCAACTTGGGCCTAAAAATTTCAACCGTCAATTTGAAGCGCCTGCAGATCTATATCGTTGATTCAGTACTATGTAGTACTATAGACTACTATGGAGTACTATAGAAGCCACTCGGAGTAGAAAATAGCAAAAAAGGGATCTATGGACCTTTTCATTTTTTTGTAATTTCAAAAAAATTCAGAAAATTCCCATAAAAAAAAAGCCATTTTCGTAGACAAGCTTGCTCTCGCATTGTACCAAAAATTTCTTCCAAGAAAATTTTCTCCTGCCCCCAAAATGGGCACGAACAATGATCACTTTGGCCCCATGTAGACACCTCATGCAAAGATGTTTTGCAAAAAAATCTTCGTCCATCATTGGAATGCAAGTACTCCTCTAACTTCTCCAATTTGTAGCTTCCAATTTGCATTTTTGGGTACAACATCTAACCCAAAAAATCCAAAATGGCCAAGGTAGACACCCAATTGGGGGCACCTTAAAAATAATAAGGTAATTTCTTTTAAATAAAAAATTATGGAATGTGTGAAACTTTTATGTGTACCTTTATTCCAAATTTCAAGACAAATGGACTTATGATGCAAAAGTTATGACCAAGAAACCATGTGTCCAGGGGCAATGGGACAAAAAATAAGACAAGTGTTTCTTGCAATCAACAATACCACTTATGGAGTGAAAGATTATAATGTTTGACCATGAAGGTGTTAAAACTGCAAAAGTGATGTCAAGCCTTTCAATCCTCTTTTTACAAGTCAAATCTAAAAAGTTGGTGACCAAAAAAATATGAGGTTAGAGGGTCTAATATGCATAATCCCAATCAATTTATGGCTTCTCAAAATCTACTCTACAATTTTTTTCAAAGAATTTGAATGTGATTATTTCTCTAAGATCTAGTGTATTTGAGACTCATTTTCAAGAGCCCTCAATACTACAGAAAGTCAAGATTGTAATGGGTATCCTTGCATAAAATCTTGAACAAAAAAATCAATATCATTCATTTTCAAAATTGGATTTTTGATGCTAAAACTAGAATTCAAAAAGAACTTTCCAAAAATACAAACTACTAAAAATAGAAAATTGTTTAGGTTAAATTTTACTTCAAACTTTTGCAAACACCAGATTTTGGTGCCTTGGGCATTTAGGGGTTAACTTGCCTCCACCTGAGGCTAAATTGTTTGCTTGAATTGGATTGACTTTTATTTTCTTCTTGCTTCATAATTTTACACAATTACTTCCAAAAACAATTGGTCAAAAGCACAGGAAAGATGGTTTCATTATGAGTAGAAGGTAGAAGCACCCAAACATAATAGGAGTTGTTCACCTATACCTAAAAAACAACCTAAATCCAAGGGCTTCTGGACCCAAAGTAGACAAGTGGGGTTCCAAGAAGTTGTCACTCTTTCAAGAAGTAGCCAATCACCCACACTTGATTCAAATTTAGAGTGTGTTGCTTTTGGGTGTTTCCATGTCTACTTTGATGTTAGTCTAGTGTCCATTGTAGATGCATCTACAAAGTTGTTTTCAAAAATTTGTATAATATTCATATAGGCTTGAAAAAATATGAAACCAATTTTGTTGGTTTCCTAAACCATTTCCTAACCTGTAGACAACATTTTTTATGTGGACAAACCCTCACAATCATGTCATCTCTAGTAAGTGTCCGTTTTAGGTGTTTCTACCTTATGGCTAATGAAATAATAACTTGTTGATGAAGTTCATTGACTTGTGTGATTGGAAACTAAGTTTACCTTGTATCCAAATAGCAAATAACAAGATTTTCTGAAAAGTGAATTTTTTTGTTTTCAAAGATCTCTCAAGGATATTTGGCTCCACTACATGGGCGTATTGAATTCTAGAAAATTGTGGTTAAACTAAGTTGTACTATGCTAAGGAATTCAAGAAAATTATGGAAGAGATAGAATTTTTGTGCCAAAACTCAAATATCTTGTTGCACACTCTAGTAGTGTTCAAAAACTACTTGAATGAGAATCATCATGATGAATAAGGTTTAATAGGCTTATTCTTTGCATTTTTTCTATTTTTTGGTGATATGGTTTGGTGTGAGAAACCTGAAAAAGATAACAACTGGTCCTTGGGTGTAGACACATGATTTATGCATTTAATTTCAAATTTGCAACATCTCGAATTTGAAAGGTCATAGAAAGTATTGCATTCCAAATAATTTGCATGGATAAAAGGGTTCATGTTGTCTCTATGTAGAAAATGCATGGAAGCCATATAAATTAGGCAAGTAATATATGTGTTGCATTAAGTTTTCTTTCAAATCCCAATAGAAGTGAACTTTTTGAATATAGAGTTGTACTCAAAAAGTCACTTCAATCTGCATTTGAAAAAAACAAAAACATTTATGATTGCCATACATACTACATGCCTAATGAGCATGACTTCCACCCATTTTCCATATGGAAACAATACAAACCCTTCTACATATGCAGAACATGCAAAATGCAATTTTTTCCCATAGCCTTCTAAGTTCAAGATGAATTGTTCAATTTAATTGTTCAAACCAACTTTGACAACATTAACAATTCTAAGCATTCAAGAAAACCCAACAAATTGCATTTTTTTCTTCTACAACTTGGAACTCAAAAACCAAGTAGCTACCATAGTATCCCTTTGCCTCTCTGGAATTCACATCTATTATATTAAGTATAAAGTGTTACAATTCTTATCACAACCCATTTTTACAAATATAGTCATGTTTTCATCCCAAATGTTTTATCATCTCATCCTGAATGTTTTTCATTCAGTTTTGTAAGACCTCAACTAGCTATCCAATCCATATTTTCCTTAGTTTAGTGTTGCATTGCAACAAGTTTGTGCTAATACTTCTGAAAATCTTACCCAAGTTTTGTAAAATGAAAGGCAAGCTCTCTTAAATGGTCTTGATGTGGTAAATTTGTTGATGGGAGAATAAATTTGTGAAATGGGTGGGGATGATGGTAATACTAATTGGTTTCTTTTAATCCCAACTCTAGTTATAAGCAAGGTGGTCTCATCCTATTGGTAAACCTAAACTCCTCAAGCAAATTTGGTTGGCAATTCTAATCCATAGAAATCAAAGTATGCAATCCTTCAATGTTTACCACCAAGATAATTGCAATACCAATCTTTCACTTGCATGCCACACCATGTGCACCACGTGAATATGTCTCATCCTCTCTATTGCATATACACATGTGTAGGAAGATAAATAGGAAATATTTTCCGTTGCAAAGTGAAAGGAAATAAATTTACACCCTCTCATTCAACATACCCCAATTGAATAGAAAACTTGGAGCTCCTTACTTTACAACCAGCCTGTGTTTTGTACCCAAAGTGATACCCTGCTTAAAGACCCAACTAACCAATGCTAGCTAGGAATAGAACAAAATTAAACCAATTACGTCAATGTACAATACCAAAGAGCTAGACAGCAGCTCTACCTTTTGGCTAAGCCTCCCTTACAAGCTATCAAAAAGATACAGGCCTATTCAACAAGCCTTGTAACCACTCAATTAGTCTCCAGCTGGACGCACTCCTCCTTTCAACCTCTCCTTTTTCAATTTCTTCTTCGACATTGGCTTCTTTTTCTTGGGCGGCGCATTTCTCTGAGCATATTGATATAACAAGAAGTTACCAACACCAAAAATCAACAAGGCTCCCACCACCACGATTAAAACAATCAGCCTTGGGTTGAAACCTGTGCTCTTCTCAACATCTCCCTGATTCACCACTATCAACTTGTTAGCCAAGAGTGTACCTAGACTTCTTTAAAGAACACCTTCTATGATACCACATCCATTGTTTGCATGAGATTCGAGAGATTAATTAGACAATTTTCAGACGGTTTAATGAGTCCAACTGGCTATTAGCTTGGATACAACATTTCACTTGCAACCCTCTCGCATTTTCCATGATCAGAATAATTCAAAAGCAAGGAACGAGAATGCCCACTCATAATTTTACTGCGGACTATAAGCACTGTAATGTATCTGAATGGAACCCAGACAGAGTCGACGGTAATGTGACGATAGTGTGTCCTGCTATCAAACCAGCAATCCGTCACATAATCAAGCAGCTCCAATAGAATATGGCAGATATGCACGATAAGGGAAAAGAGATAGTCAATTGTAACATTCTAAAACCCTTAAAAAAATCCAAATCAACGCCCCTTGCACCCTTTGCTTCGAGAATCAGAATCAACATTACATGACTACCCAAAGATTGACTGGCTTACTAGCTCTTTGCTATGTTATCAATGGCAAGATAGGAAGCCAGCATGCGATCTGAATATAAACATTTGATAAATTCAGAATGATGGACTGGGTGCAGCAGTGAACCTCTGAAGATTGTTAAGATTGCTGACGAAAAGACTCACTCACAGATCTAAGAAGAGGAGGAACACACACACACACACACACATTATGCCTCGCCTCTCAATGCACAAAAAAACTCGAGAAAACGATATTAAGCTTCAAATGAACCCATCGACCTCTCCTAGAGAAAGAGCTTCACTACAAGAAAAAGAAAACTTCGGAAACTAAACCTAAACAGCAGCATCGCGATCAGTACCAAACACCCGAACCAAAAACCAATACCAAAACACATTAGAACTGTTTCGAATTGCAAAAGCGCGTAGCTACCTTGCTCATGGGGTCGACGTTCGCCGACCCAGTAGCCTTCGCCATATCTCCCCAGGAAGTTAAGTTAGTGCAGCTTTCTCCGAGTGAAGAGTTGCTCTTGTGTTTGACTAGTCCTCTTCCCACGATTCAACAAATATCATCCAGACATGTTATCGTGCGGGTCGTTTCATCCATCCTTGCGTTGTCATTCTATCTGGGTTGGACGTCCAAGGTGGCTCCCATTGGTCGAGATGCCTGCCTCCACAGCGTCTTTACCAATAAGGGGCTGGAATCCTTTTTTTTTTTTTTAAATTTTATTTTGTGTACACCAATTTGTTTTGGGGGGTGTCTGGAAACAGTGATCCCTCCGTCTATCCCTATCGTAAAGCAAGTATACGAGATAGGTGTCATGATATGTTTGCGTGACAAGTGTCAGGACTTGAATGGTGTGTGGAATTGAATAGAAACTTGCCCTGACGAGGTGTTGAATCGTCTTCTCTATCTTTCTTCTTCCTACCTATCCCAATTCCCTTCAACCCATCCCCAACCTCTGTCTTAATTTGCCGCTTCAATCCTAACCCACGCTCCCCGAATTCCCCCAAAACAATATTAATTCCATCGCCCCAGTAATCGAAGCTCTTGTCACCTGGATTCCACCAAGGATTGTAGGCTTGAAGTGGATTCAATCTCTAGCAGTGTATTGTATTGTAGTTTGTGGTCTAGGGTTTTAGAATGGGGAGTCGGACGTTGATGGAGCCGGTGGTGAGCATGGCGGGACTGAGGAATAGCGCTTCGCTGGTCTCCGGCTCCAGCTCTGTCTCTGTGCGGCTGTTGATTCAGCAATCTGATCAAAGGCCGCGTGCTGTGGTGTTGAGTGGGAACGTGAGGGCTTCTCTTCCTGCGAAGAATCCCCGACGGAGCGCATTTGGACAGGGAGCCGTTTGTTCTCGTTCGACGCGATTCGATGTTCGGGTAAATTCGACACTCTTCTTGCCCCGCAAATCTGTAGTTGCCTCGTTCGTGAAAGAGACGTAGAGTTTTGGGAATGTGAAACCCTAAACCCTGAGCCCTGAACGCTGGACAGAATTTAAGCGCTGAGCACATTTTCTAAGATTAGAAAGTTTATTTTATTTTTGTATTTCGAAGGATTTTGGTAGGAAAGCTAAGAGGATATTTCTATATACCGAGGATTAAGTTGCCTCGTTCGTATTGGAAACGTATAGCTTTGGGAATGCGAAACCATGAACTTTAAACGCTGGACAGAATTTGAGCGCTGAGCATATTTTGGAAGATTAGAATGTGTTTTTTTTGAAGGATTTTGTTGGGAAAGCTAAGAGGATATTTCAATGCAACAAGGAGTGCATTATGTGGAGTACATTTCCAAAAGTCTTTAGGGTTGAGGTTTTCATTGGGAGATGATCTGTAATCGACGCGAACCCGGAACCCTGAACCGCCGAGCGTATTTTCTAAGATTAGAATGTTTGTATGTCACGCAATATTGGTTTGTTTCACACGATCCCCAGCAATGAAACTAGAGAAAAAACGAATGCAGACCTTTGTTTGACTCGAAACAGTCGAAAGCATTTAAAATCAACATTGATCTGTAAACCCGCATATGACCCTCCAGTTCACTGTTGACTTTGAAGGGTCAATGAGAAGTTCAATTTCTGCAGGTCTGTGCACAGCATATTAAAGTATCCTACATGTTTGCTGCAGCCTTATGAACTTGATTATTTGCGGGTCTGTTGTTAAGTAGATGACTGAACTTTATCATCTGAAGTCATAGGTTTCTGGTCTGGCAGCTTTTTCTTAGTTATTGTGACCAAGAATTTATTTTCTGAAGAACGGTAAATGATTACAAAAGAGAATTCACGTACTGAGGATCGTGTGTGGTTGGCATACTGTTTCAGGGGCAAGCATCCAAGAAAACTTTCTCCTCGTTTGATGATATGCTTCAAAATTGTGGAATACCAGTATTGGTAGATTTCTATGCAGTTTGGTATGTATTCTTCCTTCTCTCACAGTTCTTTCTCATCAAATCGATGTTGGGTGACAGTTTCTGGAATTTAGGGGCGTTGCTGGTAGGCTTCTTTCAATTGGAGCCCTTCAACGTTATCAACATTGTGTCAGTTTTTCCTTGACGGTCTTCTTATCCCACTCTTCAGAGCGTATGGTTGGTAAATTTGTAACGTGTCTAAATTTAAGCCGTGATGTGTGAAGGTGCGGACCTTGTCAAATGATGGTGCCCATTCTGAATGAGGTCAGCAAGGCTTTGAAGGACAAAGTTCGCGTTGTAAGTTCCTCCCTGGTCTTCTGTTGGACAGTTTGAAGTCATATTTTGGGGCTGTTCCGGATCACTTGCTCGTGGTTATATTATTGTGATCAGATTCTGAGTGCGCAATGACTGGATTGACAGGTAAAGATAGACACAGAAAAATACCCCGACCTTGCCTCCCGCTTCAATATCCATGCTCTACCCACACTGGTGCTCTTCAAAAACGGAGAAGTTGCGGATAGGGTGGTATGTTTCTATCCTCTTTCGTCTATGATTCTTAGCGCTTCTGAATCTTTGGGACCGGTTTACACTTCTCTGGGCAAGTTTTGAGGAAAGCAAAACGTCGAGAAATTATAACATTCCTGCCGTAAATTGGAGCCCACACGACAAGATGGAAAACATTAAACGGAATAAGCTTCAGTGGTTGTCTATTTCTCCATTTTGCGGGCTGATGGTATTTGGAGTACTCACAAAAACTGTTGTTCTTACGCATCCATGTAATTTTATCATCTGTTGTCAATATCCTCTTTCCATGGCTATCCAGACAAAGCTTTTAGAACGACTTTTCAACTTTTGATCAATATTTATTAAAATGTGGTTGAAATGTGTTGTACTCGAG
Organism: Straminergon stramineum; assembly: GCA_963920665.1. Lineage (NCBI taxonomy): Eukaryota > Viridiplantae > Streptophyta > Bryopsida > Hypnales > Calliergonaceae > Straminergon > Straminergon stramineum. Next base: position 3,485,119 of record OY987266.1, read on the forward strand.
GCTTGTCCGGACAAATGTAGACCGGACCCTAGGTGTATTCTAAGAAACAACTGAGTTAAAAGGGACGGATAAAAGGAATATGTATGATAGTTTAGTATGTCGGTACGGGAAAACTGGTTGCAATAGAGTTGTGAAAACAGACTTAATGACTTCCTTTGTGGATTTTACAGGAAGGTGCTTTGAGAACAGAGGATCTCGTCAATCGCATCCAGAAAACCCTCTGACCTCACGTTAATGTACCCTGCCTTCCCTCTCTTCGTTTTCTCGGAAGCTTCTTAGCAATGGGATTCATGTAGGTCTTGACGTCCTGCTCATGAGCTTTCTTTTCTGAATTGAGCTTTGAAGACAAATGGACACATGGTCGTTTAGATTCAAGAGTTTTTTCAGCTTTGTGTTCCCTGTTGGATACCAAAGCCACAATGCATTTATCTTTTCATTCTTTATCCAATAAGCACATTCTCGCTACAACATGCTTGCATTCAAGAATTGTCTTCGCATCCATCAGTTTCTGTATGATATTAATGTTGTGTCAATTTTGCTTGCCTCATTCTCTCTGCGAGCGTGCCCAAGAATGTGACCCAAGATGAATAACGGTTCAACGAAATTGTGACTACATATTTTGTTACTGGATTCAATTCCAATAACAAAATTGATTAAAATATTAGTGCTTCTTACACTGTTGGCACCAGTCTCGGGATACAAAACATGTTCTCAATTCCAAGCTTATTTTGTTTTTTAACCCCTGAAGGATCCAAGGCCTTTTTTGGCCAAGTAACATTCAAAACTGCCATTTCTATTGCAAGAGTAAAAACATTGGAAAATTGTATTTGGGGGGACATCTAACTGTAGGAACTTACTCCTAACTAAGGTAGGAGGTCCATAAAGTGCCTATCTAAGAGCTGAAACTGAATTTTGGGGAGGTAAAACTTCTTGAAATATTTTTCAGTAATTTTTTTCTTGAAAGACAAGAGGAATTGACATCTAACCCAAGTTGTTTCATATTTTTTGGAGCTTTGTAGAATTAGTAATGAATTTTTGAAGTCGGAATGGCATACCTCTAAAACCACCCACCTCCTCAAATGTATTCTATTGGTACATCCATGTAAAGATGAAAAAATCCCATGTACAAATAGTGTACATTTGAGGAGGTAGGCAGTTTTAGAGCCTCTACGGATTTCAAGCCTCCTACCTTAATATGAGAATGTGTAGAATAAATTTCAAAAATTTGAATTGCACAAATTGCAAGATATTTGCATTTGAAGTGAAGGAAACGATTTTTTTTCACATTGGAAGACTAGATTACTTGATTTTGAACCTTCTTCAATTCAATTTTTTGCACTACAAAGTTTGGAGGTTTACATCTTTATGGTGGTAAGTTGAGTTGAGGGTTTAGGAAAAAAAATTTCAAAAAAACTTAATTTTCATTCTTAAAAAAATTGTTATGTAGAAATAGGTACAAGATAGAAAGAAAATTTGAATTATAAATATCTCTAAGATGGAATTAAAACACACTAATCCCAATGCTTGAGATTATTCTAGCAAGCAAAGTAAACCATTTGGAACTTTTTTTTTAAATTGTAAGAATTGCATTTAGAAATGAATCCTACAAGTTCTATTATTCTTTCAAGGAGATGCTTGTATTGTTGAAAAACAAGATTGTCCATAGCTTTCACATCACTTTTCCAAAGGAAATGAACCAAAGCTTTCCAGGTAGACATTAATATAATCTATGACAAAAAAAAAAAGTTCAAATTCAAATTTTGGAATTTTATTTGTGGCCTAGTTTCCCCTATTTTGAGTTTATTTGGGCATAACTTTTGTTCTTGGGCACCAATTGAAAAAAAATCATATTTCCACGAAGTTAAATAAGTTTTTCTCTTTTCAAAAAAAATTCAATAAATCATGACAAAAATTGAGACAGTAGGTATTAAATGCTAATATATTAGGACAAGAGTTTTGTATTGATTGTTATTGCATCATAAATCTCTTCAGAGATTCCTTGAAGAAGGGAGACTCCTTGAAGAGGGGATTTGTATACTGAAGGGTTCATATGATTAAGACTTATGGGAGAGAACTGAATAAAAAATTTGAATATTCTTATGTTTTTATCATGAGATAATTTAAAATGTAAAATGTAGCCAAAACAAATAATTTTAAGTATAAATTGGATCATTTGTAGGTTGTGGCAATGACAATGGTTATATTTATTTATCTTGTTTGGAGGAAGCATTTTTTTCTAATGCTATAACATATTAGTAGATCTTTTAGACCTTGTGCTCAATGATTATATTCTTAATTATGTGAAAAATCATTAAATAAGAATATATGACATTATTGGTATTCATTATACAAGATTGGGATTGATAACAATATAGATATTTAAGGGGGTTTTCTAAAACATAAGTTAGGGAAAAAAAATTTGAAAAGTGAAAATTGAGTATAAGTTGAACAATCATGGTTGATGCTATGATATATATATATATATATATATATATAATACATTGAATAATATAAATTCATTAAAATATAAGTTTGTTTTATCATGTACTATAGAGTGAATCACAAGCTTTATAGCTTTATTATTTTAACATGTACATCTTGAAGAAAATGTAACATCAATAATATGTGCCATACAAACTTATTATGAAAAACTATACTATTATGTCAAAATTATTATATTATTGGTGATTTATATCTCCCATAGAGTCAAAATAATTTATGAACTCATGATCAACAACATGATCCAACTTTGAAACTTACAAGAATTCAATTGCAAAATTAACTAAACCAAACAAACTAAAGACAATTTAATAATAGGAATTATTCTCAAATATTTCTTCACATACTTATAGAAATAATTGATTGAATGAAATCCTCAATGCAATTCACAAATTATTTAGGCAAAATATAAGTTCCAATTGATGATTTGTCTTTTGTCTTTGACTCTAAACCTCTAAAGTCCCATAGTTCCTAAGGAGGACAAAACATATTTTGCATAGTCTCCTACAATCTCAATTTTTGTCTTTGTTTCAGAAATGTTAAGAAGATTGAAAAATACATTAGCTTTTTGGTAATGTGATTTTGATTCCAATTGTTGCCCAAGAGCAAAGTTATGCCATCCTAAGCACAAATTTCAACTTGATAGGCAATAAATAAAATCCAAAAAATTTGAAATATTTTATATTTATATTTATTTCTTCTAAATTATATGTTTTTTCTATATGAAAATCTTTGATTCATTCTATTTGGATTAGTGAGGTGAAAATTATGGAGCTTCTTGTTTTGGGGGCAATTGTTTCATCTTCTTGAGACTAGATGGTATTGGCTTTGTTTTTTTAACTCAATTTAAAAAAGAAGTTCCACAAGGATCAATTTGTTCTCTAGAACAATCTCATTGTTGGAATTAGTATGTTTTAATTCCATTCTAGATTTGTCAATGATTTAGTTTTCCTTCTATCTTTTATCTAGTTCAACTTAATGGTTTTTAAGAATGAAAATATATTTTGGAATTTTGAATTTTTTCCTAAATTCTCAACTGAAATATTCAATATAAATTTTTTTAATTCAAACTTTGTAATGCAAAAATGTAAGTTAAGAATATTCAAAGCTTCATGATCTAGCCTTGCAAGGAGCAAAAAAACTTATTTTCTTCACTTCAAATGCAATTATCTTGCAATCTTTGCAATGAAGTTTCTGAAATTTCTTCCACATTCTTGTATTACCATAGTCAAGTGCAAGATATTAATAATAAAATGCAAAAGAAAGAATTTTAAAACTTTTTTACTCTTTGCAATTGAAAGGGTAGTTTTGACCCCCCCAAAAGGCCTAGGACAATAGGGGTTAAACTTGTCAAAAAAGTGAGCGTCTAATGGGGATATATTTCAATCATTTGAGATCCAAATTTGGTTTTTTTTCTGAGTCTTTACCATTTATTTTTATGGGCTTCTATTGACATTATTTAAAATCTTTAATTCCATGTTAATCCAAAAATTGCCTAGTGATTTGTTGGTAATAATTTAAAGGCAATCAAAAATTGCTTATTGATTTTTTATAACTCATCAAAAAAATTGCCTGCTTTGTTGTAATGATTTCCACAAGAATTTAAATTTTCAAGTATTAATTTCACACTTTCCATTAAATTTACAACATGTGAGTTAGCAAATTTTTTACATAGGTTGACAATTTCTCCAAATACTATTTTTTCTTCTAGATTTCATATATTGGCAAAAAAACAAATCTCTTGCACTTATAATTAGTTGGTAATTAACATAGTAAATTATAGAGATTGGATAAATAAGAAACCACCCTCTAGACAAGTTGCAAGTTTTGTTTTTTAAAATTTGCAGAAATGTTGAAGATGCCCAGTTAAGAGCATCACCACTCTAACACTACAAATGTACATAATACAACAAGGGGGTAGTTGGCCTTATGGTCGGGCCACACCCAAGATTTGGGAAGAGAAAAAACACTATAGGGCTACTCAAATGCCATACTTGGAACGCAAGGTTTTTTATGATCTCCCTCATGGGAATCACTCCATCCAAAATCACAAAATTTGAGTGGTAATCCTAGAAGTGAAATTGCTCAAAAATAAAAACCCTACACAAATGTCATCTTGCCAATTTTTATTTGTCATCTAGCACTTTTCAAATCCACATTTACTATTCTTGTTTCATCCTACCATTATAAAATGTGGTTTTGAATTTTAGCTAGTTGGTCAATTTAAAAAGTTCATGAAAATTTCAAGAGGCACCATGCCCAAAATTTTACCTAAGATGTAGTTTGGCATATTGATTTGCCAATCCAGAATGAGAATTGTCCAAATATCTTTTTTCCTTGTAGATCCAACAATACAAGTCTTCCACCCTCTTCTTGGTGAGGCTAATTTGCAAAGTGAAGGTAGGGATGCCACTTCAAGGACAAACTTCCATACATCAAGAATTAGCCAACCTTGCATAAAAGACAAAAGAAATTTCATAGAATCCTACATAGAAGTGAGCAATAGTACCTACAAGAGAAGAATTAGAATTTTCGACTTGCAAATTTTTTGGAAGAGGTTGGTATGGCAAATAAGGAGGAAAGTTTGCAAATTTTCATCTTCTAGAAAATTGTTTTTACCCCTTAAAGCCTTGAGGTGTGATTTCAAGCCATTTTCTACTTCTAGGCATGCCTTTCCTAGTGCAGCAATTGGTAGATTCTTGTGAAATTTTTACTAGAAGTGTGTTTCACATCAACTTCTAGGATTATGTTAACAAGCTTGCTGAGAATATGTATAAAAAATTTCAACCCAATTGGACCCATCTATTATGGCTACTTGAAATTGCCTATAACTTGAAAAAATATCCTTTTGAGGCTTAATTTTTTAACCTTAATGTGCATTAATTTGAAATTTTAGGCATCAAGCTAGTAGTGAAATACACCTTTGATAAACATTTCACAATAATCCAACAAATATTGCACTAGGAAGGGCCTACTCCAAAGTGGAAAGTAGCTTGAAATCATGCCTCCAACTTTTATGGGTTAACATTGGACATGAATTTCAGAATTTTGTAGTTGCCTTTTCATATGACAACAAACCAAGCTATTCCTAAAATGTAGTTTCTTCCTACACTCATAAAAATGAATGCATCATGAAACTAGCCAAAGGCAATTTCAACTCTCAAAAACTCAAAAAAATTATTTTCACTTCCCACAAGCATGGAAGTTCACTCACCCCTATAGTCAGGTCCAATAGTCTTTCAAATTACCTATTGTGCAATTAAAAGATTTTTGTATAAGATAGAATATAATTGACATTTTTCATCTTGCATAGTTAACATTAAATTATTATGCAACCAATCAAGTATACAAAATTTTAGTTTCAAAAAAGAAAAACTCCATTTTTGGTGAATTGTTTCATTTAATATTCATTGCTTTACACAATAATTGATTGAAAAACATTGGTGATGAATTTTTTAATTTAATTGCAGAGACATGTAGGAAACATTTGTATGCATAACTTTCATACTAGAAACACCCCCATTAAGTAACAAAAATTTGATCTATGTATAGTTCATTGTGAGATGTCATATGACCAAACTTTGTCAAATAGATACTTTTATATTTTAACTAGATTTTGCTATTTGACCCTCACATTGTAACTAATTTTGTACATTTGAGCAAGATGGTACAATTACTTTGCCAAAATTTAGTTAAAATATAAAGATATCTATTTTATAAAGTTTCATCATACAACACTTTACATTAAACTCTTCATAGATCATATTTTTGTTACTAATTGGGGTGTTTTTAATATAATAGATGTGATACAAATGTTTCCTACATATCTATGCAATCAAATTAAAAAAATTCATCACCAATGTTTTTCAATTAATAATCATTTAAAATCATGAATATGAAATGAATCAATTCACCAAATGTGGGGCTTTGCTTTTTTGAAACTAAAATTTGGTATGCTTGATTGGGGTTGTGTAAGAATTGAATGTTAATTATGTAAGACAAAAAATGTCAATGATATTCTATATTAGAGTTAATTGTAAAGTGACCCCCAATTTGTATAAGGGGAGTTAGAGGAAGGCCTAACTAAGAACAGTATAGAAAGAACCCAACACCAAATTCCATAACACCCTAGTTTAGGTGCTTTAACCCTCAAACATTGACATAGATGTTTTGTGTTCAATGGATGACAAAGAATCCTTATCACTAGAAGAAAACATTGTTGGTTTCAACAAAATTTAGGTGACGCAAAATGCAGTTTTTTGCCAATAAATGCAGTTTCTGTGTTGACCTAAATGCAATTTTCAGAAAAGTGTGTTTAGGTCAACGTAGAAACTTTGTTTTTTGGCTAAAAATTGCACTTTGCATCACCTAGATTTTGTTGAAACCAACAATGTTTTCTTCTAGTGTATAGTGGGACAGAGATGCATTTATTCATCCTCAAATTTTTGTTGTGAAAGGAGAGGTATTTTATAGTAGTTTGACTTCCAATGAGTATTTTTGTTTTTTGTAAAGTAGATGATGTCCCAAGGTTCTAAAAGGGATGATTTCCATGGTTACTAGTCTGTCCTTGAAGGATTAACCCCTCACTGCCCAAGCCTAAAAATGTTCAAAAACAACATTTCTTTTCAAGTGTTATAGATATAATTTTCACTAAGTGATAGAGATCTCAACTATACAATCTTGTAGTGCACTTGTTGCAAATGACGTGCATCAAATTTGGTGTCATTTGACCATATTGATTGAAAGATTATAATGTTTTAGTGTTGAAAAAAGATGTTGAGTTTTTCCTAGTAATACATTTAGAGGCCAAATTTGGTTTCTAAATCTACTCAAATGAAGAAATTTAAAACTATAAAGTGATTCAAAATCAGTGTACAATACATTGATGAAAAAAAATATCATTATATTGACTCATTGTGTCTTCAAAATGGCTTTGAAATGTCCAAAAATAGCAAGAGAAGTTGCAAAAAAAACATTAAAAATTGAACCTCCTTCTACTAAAATGCTTCTAAGTCACACATAACTTCTTGGATTGATATGAGATTTTATACACACAAACTAGACTAGTATGTGCAACTTCTCCAAGAAAAATTATTGGAAACAAACATTGTATGAAGAAGAAACAAGTTGTCGAAGTTCACTGTAAACCAAAAATGTTGGGATGTTGAACTTCGAATTGCTCCCAAACATTCAAAACAACCTGGATTGACATGAAAATTCTACCACAATAACTAGACTTCAAGGGGAACATAACACAACAAATTTGATTGAAAACGAACTTTGGATGAAGGAGATACAAGCCCCCAAAGTTGCAGCCATCAAATGCAGTTTGGTGAACTCAAATTGAACTTGTGAACTTCAATTGGCTTCCAAAAATTCAGAAAATCTTGGATTGATCTGAAAAATTTACCACACAAAATAGATGAGAGAACAAAAAATTTCCAACAAGTTTTATTGAATTCTGACATCGGATACAAAAATTACAGCATTTTGAATTTGACCTGAGGACACTTTTGGTCCCCTTGGGCGGTGAGGGGTTAAAGAATTTCGTCCTGTATTTTCTCAAACTCCAAGCTCCTGGTCCCTCATTGCACACACTTTACAATTAACTCTATTATGCAAAAATCTTTGAATGGCGCAACAGGCAGTTCAGTTTGTAAGATTATTGGACCCTACTGTACACTGACCACCTGTACTGTACAATCCAAAATAATACAATCAGCTCCGTTGTTGACTCCGGTCCACAGCAAAACTGAAAAGCAAACTGCAAGGCCAGTTCGATATCCCCAATGGTCATTCAACATCTCGATCCGCACTTCGATACAGACCTCGATGCCAACCCCCATTCCCTTCCATTATGCTCCTGCTTTATCTGCGTCGTGCTCTTCACCGTCGCCGTCCCGCTCGTTGGTCACGTCCGACGCTCGCACCATTTTGTGTGCGTGAGCTCACGGCGGCATTGCGTTGGCACACTTCCATTTAGCAACTTGGGTCTCTTTCTGTTTGCGCTCGAAAGCATGTCACGCCGCAGTTGGGAACCGAAGCGGGCTCCAAACCCTAACCGAGTGGTCGCCATGGATCTGTGCGCTGCTGTCGCTTGCTTGCTGTTGTTGTGCATCACCCCCGTGCAAGCGTTCTACTTGCCCGGGACGTACTTGCATCCCTACAGGAAAGGCGCCAAGCTGGAGGTCAAGGTGAACTCCATCACGTCGATTGAGACGGAGCTCCCCTACTCGTACTACTCGCTTCCGTTCTGTAAACCCAAGGAAGGGATCCAGAAAGTTGGGGAGAATATCGGGGAGCTTCTCATGGGAGATCAGATCGAAAACTCGCCGTATAAGTTTCAGATGAAGACGGATCAGGACGATGTGAAGGTGTGCGTCGCGAACCCGCTCACCGGGGGCGATGTGAAGCATTTCCGTAAGCGCATCGATGATTATTACCAGGTGAGGTTTTCCACGATCTCTTCGTGATGAGTGGGCACTCCGTTTAAAGTCTGTTAAAGGATGTTGTGCTCTCCTTTCTCGTTTTTAGATATGTGCATTCGAAGGTGTCTATCTATGTATCATTTTCTTTGTGTTGTTTGGTTTGGGAAGCAAATCAAGAATTTCGTTGGAAAAAGGTCTGATTCGCAGAGGAGCTGGTTAGTCATTGGAGAGGAAGAGATACTGTACATTTTTGGATGTGATTCGAATGCTGTGGATTTTGTTAGCCTGATTCAGTCTTTAAGCGTTTGTTAGGCTGGTGATAGAGAGTTTTTTAATAAGCGGTTGGATGATTATTGCCAGGTGAACTTGATGCTGGACAATCTGCCGGTCTCTCGCTTTACCAAGCAGAAGAACTCAGATAATTTGCTGCGGTGGACGGGGTCACCGATTGGGTTCAAGCTGGAGAGCGACAAGCAGCATTATGTTTATAATCATTTGAAATTCAAAGTGTTGGTGCATCCTTATGAGAAGGATGCTTCTTCGGGGGCGGTTTTGGGGACTGGAGAAGGCTTGGACGCCATGCCTGCTGCGACACAACAGAACTTGACGGGAACGTTCATGGTGGTAGGGTTTGAGGTCGTGCCTTGTTCTGTAGTCCGTGATGCGAAAGCTGCTGATTTGCTGCCAGAGAACGGTGCTCTTCCGGTTTCTGATTGTGATCCTGATAAGCCGCACCAGCCGATCAGGAAAGGAGAGAGGATTGTGTACTCGTACAGCGTGCATTTCGAGGACAGTAACATCCGGTGGCCGAGCAGATGGGACGCGTATTTGAAGATGGAAGGCGCAAGAGTCCACTGGTTCTCCATTTTGAACTCTCTTATGGTTATCGCCTTCCTTGCCGGAATCGTGTTTGTGATTTTCCTTCGGACGGTGCGGCGGGACTTGACGAAGTACGAGGAGTTAGATAAGGAGGCGCAAGCGCAGATGAACGAGGAGCTTTCTGGATGGAAGTTGGTGGTGGGGGATGTGTTCCGGGCACCAGAAAACCCTCAGCTACTCTGTGTTGTGGTCGGTGATGGAGTGCAAATCCTTGGGATGGCTGTGGTGACGATCCTGTTCGCTGCTCTGGGGTTCATGTCGCCTGCGTCGCGAGGGATGCTTTTGACGGGGATGGTGTTGTTGTATTTGTTCCTGGGTATCATTGCCGGGTACGTGTCTTCGCGGCTGTGGTGCACGCTCAAGGGGACGCAATCTGGATGGAGACCTATCGCGTGGAAGACGGCCTGCTTTTTCCCCGGCATTGCGTTCACGATACTCACCATCCTCAATTTTCTCTTATGGTCTCGTGAGAGCACGGGTGCCATCCCTATCTCGCTCTACTTCGTCCTTCTGCTGTTGTGGTTCACCATTTCTGTGCCGTTGACCCTTCTCGGGGGGTATCTTGGTGCCAAGGCTGAGCCGATCACCTTCCCGGTGCGAACGAATCAGATTCCGCGAGAGATTCCTCCCCAGCGGTATCCCTCCTGGCTGCTTGTGCTCGGTGCTGGAACTCTGCCCTTCGGTACTCTCTTCATCGAGCTCTTTTTCATCATGTCCAGCATCTGGATGGGACGGGTGTACTACGTTTTTGGGTTTCTGTTCGTGGTGTTGATTCTGCTGGTCATCGTCTGTGCGGAGGTGGCGGTGGTGCTGACGTACATGCACTTGTGTGTTGAGGATCATCGGTGGTGGTGGAAGTCTTTCTTCGCTTCCGGTTCCGTTGCTCTCTACGTATTCTTGTACTCGATCAATTACCTTGTCTTCGATCTGCACAGTTTGAGCGGACCTGTGTCCGCGGTTCTGTACGTGGGATACTCTCTCCTCATGGTGATTGCCATCTTGTTTGCTACGGGCACCGTGGGGTTCCTCACGTCCTTCTACTTCGTGCACTACTTGTTTTCGTCGGTGAAGATCGATTAGAGGTTTTTCTGGAAGGTTCGTTCCTTGGCAAGTAGGCTAGTATTGGTTTTTGGATCCATACTTGTTAGGTTGCACCTTACTGAAACTCTCCAATTTCCAGATGTGTATTTAGGTTGTCATTAGCTTTTTTAAATGGAGTTTCTCTTTATCTAGTTTTAGTTAGAAAGCAGAGGCTGTAAGAGCAAGAAGCGAAGAGTGGGCCAACATTCTTCCTTGACATGTTGTATGAGGAGGTGAGTACTTTCAATTTATTACATAAAAGATTACTTTTCGATTTCATCCAAATGTGTTCATTTCTCGTAGGTTTTCCATGAGGCCATTGCTGGCAGATATTTTTGACGTCGTATGGACCCCTCTTCTTCTATTGTCTTGCCATGTTTTTCAGTATATGGCTGTAAGTACCGTGTTACTTGAGGGTACCTGGGTAGTTCGAGGCTAAGCGGCTCAACTGAAGGATGCTCGAGGTCAGGTAACTTCAGATATATTCAGGGGATATTCTTACGACTGTGGGCTCTACGTACAGTTATTCCCATTGAGCAATGAATGCCTATTTCTGTATTTGAGTTCTACATTATGAGATAGATCATGAGTTCATGATTTTGGTTTGCATGTAGAGTTCCAGGACCTGCTTGGCAATTCTCATGGTGAGTACTGCACTGAAAAAAAATGCGTTCTTAGCTATTAGGAATTGGATTTACATGTGTTTGTATAGTGTGTGACGACTTCAGAAATCTGCACAGACAACTCATCTGAGTCATGTTTTAGACATGTGATATCTGACCGCTTCCCTTGTTTCTCAACTTCATAATCTGGACTGCTCAATACAAATTTGATAGTACGCTGCTCTGACCAGATTAAGTAGTAGTGCTCCTTCATCATGCATTCTATTTGTCAAGCCTCCTGTCAGTGCTCAGACTTATCATAGCTAGTCAGAGCATGGACTTCTGGGATTGTTGTGTAAGCTTATGTGCATCCAAGCTCTAGGTTTGAAAAACAGTTGAGATTTTTCTATTAAGATTGTCAGAAGAGATTTTGGTGCTTGTGCCTTGACATCATAGAGTCTAAGTAATAGTTTACAACTAGTAAGTGTCCGGTGGATTTGTCATCTGGATCTGGATTTGAATACCATTTAAAAATAGCACTCCACAATGTAATGTAAGGTGGGCACCCCCGAATCGCCACTTTTAGCTACTGAGCCTCGTTACTATTATTAGACTGGTGCAATTTTCATATTTTCAAGTTGGAATAAAACCAGAGTTGGAGTGGGAATTCAAATAGTTTAATAAAAACGTGCCCACTTGGGGGGTGGAATGAAAGATGCTGGCTCACTTTGAAGCTGGCGCCTGAAGTGGAACTGCCATTCGCAACATGCAACATTGCAAGGGTGTTAAACAAGTTTCATCAGCTGGAGTTAATTAACTGACCAATGAGGTCATGGTATGAATCTATTATAATATCAATCAGGTGAAGGTTTATTTTATCAATGTCTGGTATAGTCCGAGTGGTAATAGTCCGAGAGCCGCCCTTCATGTTTTTCTTGTAACTTAGTGTTGAGCAGGTCATATGAGGACTTTCATTTATGCAATTTTATTTAATTTTTTTATCAACACATGCAATATTCAACCGGTGGGTTACATGTAAGTCAAATATTCAAAAGGAGGATTGTCAAGTGACCTAAATATCACATAATTGTTGAATTAAAGATTATAATATGGTGTGGCTAAAAAAAAAGGTAGGAGTACATTAGAAAATCAAAATGAAAGTGACATCAAAATGGATTTGTAAGTTTTCAAGCATTTGACAATAAATTATGAATTGTCAAATTCCGATGTATAGGTAATTAGGTGTATCTACAAAGGACAATAACCTACCCTTACAATATACTCTTGGAAGCACAAAATGTTTTTGACTCCTATTAGATGCTTTAAAAACTCTTTCCAATTCCTACTTTTACTTTTGAATTTTTTCTCTCTTTATGGGATTACTATTCTTCATGGTTATTGAAATGTGGAAAAATAGATATTGTGTTGTTACTTTATAGTTCATGTTACATTTAGGTCTATTTTTCAAAAAGCATCTAGAGTGTTTGAATATTGCATATATTCTTTCAATGCCAATTTCAACTTTAGTTGTGAAGAATGAATGATTTCTCTTTTCGATTGATTCCACTATTATAATGGCCTTAGCTAAAGACTCCTTTCACATATGATGTACAAAATTCTCTACAATCTAAAGTATATTTAATGATTGTCATGCATTAGTCTTTTAAATCAAGAAACAATGTCTCAATTGCATTCCAAGAAACCAACATCATATTAGGAACAATTGATGAATAACTGTTTGAATGGAAATGTTTATGACAATTTTCAAATGCATACCTCATCATGGGTGGGGTAACCAAATCGTAGGCCAGGTTGTAATCCAAATGACGTATTTTTGTATTGTTGTTTCCTTTGTTTTTTCCAACGTTTTGCCTCTTGTTGAAAAAGTGTTACCAATTTATTGACCTGCATAATTTTTGTGATCACATATACATTGCAATTAACCCATGTATTGAAAGATTTGGAAGACAATAGAGTTAATCGTAAAGTGTGTGCAATGAAGGACTTGGAGCTAGAATTTGAGAAAAACATAGGACGAAAATCCTTGAAGCAACCAAGACTAGTTATCATGGAGTTTGGTGCAATGTTTCTTTTGTACTATTATTAGTTAAACCTTCCTCTAACACCCCTTCTCCAAATTGGGGTTCACTTTATGATCAACTCCAATTCTAATAGTAGGTGTAATCGTGGTACAATGAATTGGTAAATGACTTCTTGAAAATGAAAACCAAGAGCCAAATAACAATATTTTCCAATCAATTTCTTACCTTTCACAAGACGATAATAGCGTTCTTAGGTTATTAATGAGTTGGGAAATTTAAAGTTCAAAAGAAAATCTTTCTTCAGTGTCCAATTGTGACTAGTTTTTTCCTTAAGTTTATTAATTGTTTTTTTGGCAACGATAGTATTAAAAAGGGACAAAAAGTAGCATTTACATCTAATTTATGATTAATTCATTTTTGGGGGTCTAGTCATAAAATCCACCTAGCAATTCAGCCATTGAGGTCCCTAGGAAAAAACTTAGATTGAAATGCACCAAAGTAACTACACCTAATTTTAACCCTTTCTAAAATTGATTCCTATAAATTCTTGTCTAAAATGTACTCCTATTAGGGATGGTTTTAAATATATCTATTTTTAGTAATATTTGAATAATCATAGTTTGTTCATACAATGTCCAAAAAATACATTCTAAGAAAATCTAGAATCTTGTTTTGACTACAAAGAAGACCCCTCAAAGAGTTTCTCAATATAATAATGGGAAACATACTATATTGCTCATTTTTGAGATTTTAGGAGTAGTTCCCTTTATGCGTAGTCATCATTTCTCTCTTTGATAATCACAACAATAATCAACTATCCCATGAGAAAACTATTTGATAGTTTACCTGCGTATCATTGAGGGAATATCTGAACTTTAAACCTTTTTTGTCAAAGTTTTCACTGATGGCTTCCTTGAATGCTTTCAAAGAAAGATTTGGACATTTCTGTACACACTGGATGCAAACCTGCACAGCTTTTCTACAAAACTCAATATTTACAAAATTTATAGGTAGATCAATTTTACAATATTTGTGCAAATTTCAAATTACATAGGACACATAATATTATTCAGCTAAGTTAGTAAGAGTGACTGTTCCTCGGAAATAGGTAGAAAATTCAGTTCTTGTGTCGGTGACAAGAAGTTAACACAGAAGTTAACTTAAGGGAGCCGACCCCTTTCTGACCACTTAAGCAGATACACATACTGCAAGGGAGGTTTCAACAGTGGGGAAATTTTTCCCATGAGCAGAAATAGAGTTCATAAGGTTTCCATAATTTTTCAGATTTTTTTCCTCATAAAATAATTACTACGAATTTTGAAGTTGAAGATTTTGTTCTACCCATATTGGCCACATAGACCTTCCTCTTTTTGACCAAGGTCTAGTTGCAAAATCCAAGAAGGGTTGGGTCCAAATTTGAGAGTCTTGTAGCCAATTATAATGCACCACGAACTGCCCGGGAACTATGCCAACATTAATTGTTGCTAATCACCTGTTGATTGAGATTACTCCTCCCTATGTTGCCAGAGTGGGTCTGTGATTAGTAAGGGGTCGGCTCCCTTAGAGTGAATTCACTTTCATAGTTTTGAGTCTTAAAACGAAATTGGAAGGAGATTAGGAAATGAAGATCAAATTGTATGGTGATTTGGTAAATGTCATATCAATAATATTAACTACAAGCTAGGATGACACCCTAAAACACCCACAATTCATTCCTAACTATAATTGTTGGCAACAATTATTATGCATACACAAATTTAAATTTAGTTTGTTAGGTTTTACAAATCCTCCATATTTAGATAAAACTGGGTGACCTGAGCTGGGAAAAAACCCTGAAAAGCTTCTGGTATGAGATTCATGTCTCCATGTGAGGTTGCTTCAAAAATTCCAGATAACTCCCTTTCAGTGTAGTTGTACAAGAACAATTTTGTCCCCGGTGCCACTTTCATAACCTGAATGAGGAATTTCCACTAAAAATCAGTCTTCACTTCAAAATCCCAGGTGGATGTTTTTGAAAATATGTCAATATTCTTTGCATAGTTCATCAATTTTAGACTCCAGTAAGGAAATTTTTGACATTCTGCATGATTCATATCTAGAAGAGGTCTCTCTATAGATGTGTCCATTGATAATAAATCGGGAGGATGATTGAGATTATAGAGAGACTTGTGTAAGAATTATGAGAGAAGTTTATTGGGAGTGGACCAAAAGTGAGGAGGCTTTGCATTGATAAACTCTCAACATGTGAAGAAATTTGGGTAGGATCTTACTCAAAAGCAAGCCACAACTACAAGTGCTACAAGGACAAAGCCTCCTAAGTAGGAATCATTGGAACCATAGTAATGCTTTTGCATGAATCTTGAAAAAACAAAATTTATAATATTGATGAAAAGTTCTTCAAAATTTTTGATTTACTATAAACCATTGATAAAATGATATGTCTCACCTCACTTTTGTTGGTTGCTGGCAATGCAAACAATTTCAATTGCATGCACTCTATGTAGGTTTCACTAGTGCATCCGAATATCATGCCAGGAAGAGGTGGTTCTTTAGTAGCATCTGGTGTACTTGGGGTAGAGGATGGTGAACTTAATAGACTTTCTGGCTCTCTGATTATGGGCTTTGGGCTTATGGGCTCTCTAATGATTGGCTCTCTAAGAAGTATAGGCTCTGACATGGCCCATGGAATGGGTAGCCTATTTGCATACACATTCTGCTCAACTACTTCTGGAAGATGACTCGGAGGTACTAGACCCATAGGGGCAGAAAATCGCGTGTCATAAGTTGAAGGATTGTATTGAGGGAGGTCATAATAAGGTCCATTATTGAAGGCTTGCACATGTGCTTGTGCTTGTGTTGCCTGAGCCATAAGGAAGCGATCTTGTAATGCATTTCCATAATCATTCATGTATGGCTCTGAAATGGCATGGAAACCGTTGGCTACGGGATCCCCTAACCATGTCCTTTTGATACCAAGATTGCGCCTATGTAAAGCCTCATAATTGTAGCTACCCATTGTACCCTCTTGAATGATACTAGACCTCCAAAGAAATGATTTAGCAATAGAATGAAACAAAATAATTTGTCTCTTGGTTTATGTTTGATACATTTACATGTATGATTCTTATCATCATCAAAAAGCTTGATCCATCAACAATAACTAACCATATATATAAATAGCTTGGAAGGTTGCAATTTTTGGCACAAAATAGACCAATGATTTATAAATGACAAATAAACTTGCCCTTGCAATTCAAAGAGCTTTGTATGGTTTAAATTTAGTTTTTCCACACATGAATGTTATCAATACCGCTTGTGTTGCTATGCCATTACACAATGCCTTATACTAAATTGCAAAGGGATTTTAGAAGGAGAATTACTCCATTTGTAAGACCAACATGAATTAGGAGTCCTACTACAATAGAGGTAATTCCACTAACTACATCACACAAATGGCAAGTGCTATCCTTGATGCTTCATGCACGTGAAAGTTGCTCAATTTTTACAAACATGCTTGTCATGAAAGATCAAGCAAATATTGAACATGTTGAGTGAACAATGGGCTTGTAGCAATGTTACCAACAAATTGGTTGTAAAGTTCACTTCATTCCATGTCAAAAATTCATGGTATAAAACTTAAGATCCAGAAAGCTAAAATAGTGAAAATTTAGTAGCTCACAAGTGTTCAATTTCTACAATTTTAATTTACTCCGAAATGCCTAAAGTTTCGTAAGTAGCTGCTTCCACTTCATAACTTTCTTTAGTAGTTATGACTTCTGCATTGTAGATGACAACCCGATAAAGTCTCAAAAGTCTCAAAACATTCACTACAAAATGCTAATGCCTACCTTCTTCCTATAGTTTGAAAAGAATCTAATTTCATTTATCATGGTGTTGAGGTAGGTCCTCAAAATCTATACGATTTGAAAAGAATCATTCGCGAAGCAGACAACCAAGTTTCCAAATACACCATCAGGACGAGGAAATCCTAACCAATCTTTTTCAACAACAAAAAAAATGTTTTCAAAGTCACTAATAGCAATTTGCTTCCAATGCATGTATTTTATTTTTAGTTCACGCAGACTGAGAGGGATTACTCCAAACTCAATAAAACTCTTAACCAAGGGAGAACTATCAATCCAATCTGAGAAACCTCCATTGCAGCAAGAGTGAGGTATTGAATTCCGTGTAAGTTAAGCATTATTCAATTCTGAGCTCCTACAGCAGGAAACGGAGAAGACAGAACTCAAGGCTTCCGAGATACCAAATAACCGACAACGCCTAAGCCAACACATACGTTGCTGCAGGGACAGTTGTAACCTAACTGAATCCCTGATTTAAGGCAAATTAGTGGTGAATTAGTTTCGCAGTAAGTTAAGTTAGGATTGGTTATTCTTCGCCTTTTCCATGGCCTAGGTGGACAGGTTGTGATACATGTGGCTGCTGCTTGCCTGTACGTCAGCAGCTCAGTTGCTTCCCTTCAGGTCCTTCGGAAAATGAATGGTGGCTTGACTCAATGGGGATTTTAAATTTGCAGACAACCTAAAGACCAACCAAACCAAAAGAGCCAAAAGCTCACAGGAAGGCCGTCAACAAACTGAACTCAATGGGGATTTAAGTTACACGCTCAGCTAATCTGAGAAGCTTCAACCCTTGAAAGGCCCTTGGGATCCCTCTATACGACCCGTATTTGGCTTTATAATTCTTCAATTGTAGTTTAATAGATGAGTTTTCATACATTTTTATTGATGTACTATCATGATCATTAATTGATTTTAAATTGAAGAGTATTTGGTCAATGTTTTTCTGATCAAATACCACCAAATACATAATATATTGTATGGCCGCAAAGAGCCTTCAAGCCCTTCTAGGGTTAACCCCTAAATGTCTAAAGTCTTCTCTAGAATTGATGACTTCAGGAAAAACATTATAAAGAGCAGCTAGTTGGAAGAATATTTTGGAATTGACATACAAACAAAAGTTGTAGATTATGAGTTGTAAAATTCCAACCATATAGTGGGATTCACCAATGCCATCACCAACAGTTTTTTTTATAAATTTTAAAAGGAAAATTTCAAAATTCCTTCTAAAGTAGGAGGCTCAAATTTTGGGGAGGCATTTTCAATCAATCCTATAAAAGGACATGAAAGCATGTGCATGGGCTTGGAAATGGATGATCCTTTTATGAGTCAATAATGTCAATGCTTTTGCTTCATTTAAGGACTATGATGAGGTGACAATTGTTACTATGATAAGTGTAGATCATTGTCTGGTAGTTTGCTTGTAATTCAATTCTTCATTAACTTAGCCTTAAATACGAGTGTTGTAAGGAAATTGCAGTGATTATCTTTTCTGGTATGAAGTGCTCACTTTAATGATTGACATGAACAAGCCAAGCACTTTGTAAGTTAGTTCTTGGACACAATCGTTCTCTTCAAAGGCTTGTTGTGATTAATAACTCATGTAGCTAATGGGCAAGAATAGTGACCTATGGACATGTCACTTTGAAGTACCATTTTTAATTCTATTTCACTCATAAAATTTTGGAAAAATCCATAGTCACTACTTCCACTTCTCTCTCTCTACCAAATTTTTTTTGTCCTATTCTTCAACACCAATTTACACACAGAGGTTTGTTTCCCTTTAAGTACACAATTCAAGAGCCTCCTAACCTTAAATTTGATTACAAGCAAAATATTGTCATTTTTTGAGTAAAATTTGTAGGAGTGGATTTGAAATGAGGTTTTCTTCACATGGTGATTTTAAAAAAAAATTTGTGTTCTTAAAATCTATGACCTCATTTTTGTAAATCCAGTTATGAACTAGAGTCAATGTAATTTTGGCTTGGTCAACTACTTGACATACTTGCACATTTGTAATTTTAGAAAAATATCTACACTAGTAACACCAAATCCAACCACTAGATAGGACAACAATTTGATAAAGTATCTCCACAAATTAGGATAACTTTCATCCAAGCAATAAGGATGATGAAACTTAAATAGAAATTTGTACATTGTCCAAAAAATGGATGTAAAAGTGCTTAGGGGTTAAGAGTGAGCAGTTTTCCTAAAAAAGAGTAAGCCCATCCCTTAATAAAGTAAGGAAAGGCCCATGACCACTAATTTCAAACCTCACACCTCATTGCCCATCACTCTATTTGCTACCCTTTTGCAACTAGATATGAATGGAAATTTTTATATTTATTTTTAGAGATGAAGTCATATGTCAAGTACAAGTTATAGAGTTTTTAAATTTTTGGAAAAAATTCAAAATTATTGTGAATTTATTAAGAGAAAAATTAAGAAGATTCATAGATAATGTAAATATACCCCTAAAATCTGAATTTTCACCATACATGTATATTATGGTATATGACATCATGGTATAAACCAAGTTTCTTATGTCATTCTTGAATTAGAAAATCAAGAAACTATAGTTATAGGCCCAAAGTTTGTATAACCGCTGAAAAATATTGAAATTCATTCATTTTTAAAATTTTACAATAATTGGAGTACAAAATAAGTTTTGTAAATTTTATTTCATGAGCTGGATTCAAATTGTTAAAAACCTTATTTTTTATTCCTAAAATTCACATAAATAAAATATATATAGTAGAAATGGCCAAAATACACCACAAGGGTCATCCGTGCATAAAGCAACTTCTTCTAAAAAGTCAATAATATCATGATGAAGGAATTTTAAGTACCATTCTTTGAAAATGGATTCAAGCACCTTGATATAAAAATTAGACGAAAACACGTGTTTTTTCATCCTTCAAACTTAGGTATTGTCATCAAATTATCAATAGGACAAAAAACATCCAAAGTGTCCTTTGAAATTTATCCCTGAAACGCTTGCCCCATAACTAAGCAACTTAACAAATTCCTTCATTATATATGGTGTTATTTAGCAATTGAAAAGGAATGAAATTTTTTATTTTCATTTTTCAAATATCAAATCACATGTCTCCTCAACCCCAAAAGGCCGGAGGGTGTTTTGCAAGAAAGAACGTCTATAAATGATAGTTTATGATGGATTGTCTATCATCCAAAATTAATATATATTTTTAAATTCCAACTATATAAAATTATATTAAACAAGGAAGACAATTGGGGGAACAAGTTCAGTCCATTTACTTATGTGCAATAAAAGATTATATAATGTTTAAAGTGAGAAAAAACAACTTTTTTTTATTCTTGAAGAACATGATGCACTTCAAAATGTCTTTGAGTAAAATTCTTTCTCTACATGAAAATATGGATTTTCACCATTCTTAATTATATGATGTTAGGATGACAAAAATGTTTAGGAAAGCATATTTGTCAATCCATATTTATTGAATTCTAGAATTTTTGTAGAATAATGGACAAATCTGTAATTGTAAATGTATTGGTGAGCAATTGACATTTATCCCAAAAAATTGTTCTTCGAAGTTGATTTTTTTATGAATACATAATTTTGAAGCTATATTAGTGATGCCTTATATGTTTATCAATTTCTCTTGTCTCCTAAGGTCTTGAATTGAGAAATGTTGAAAAGATGATTGTAAAGCTTGCACTTGACAAGTGAAAATAAATTTTTTAAACAAAAATGAAATGAAGTTTATATATTTGCCATCTCTTATATTTTTAATTTTGTTGAGATTTAGGAATTCTTTTACAATTAATTTCATCTTTTCTTTTATGAATGATCTTCATTTTTTGACTACTTATATCTATTTGTAGAATTTAAGCTCATGTGATCATGCAAAAAACTAAAATGTTTTGAACATGTACATTTATCCTAAAATGATCAAATGTTGGTAAAATCTATATTTAAAATGTATTGAAAATAACAAATCCTTTTGGTGGTAAAATCTATATTTTAAATGAGGTTTTTGGTTTGGTCTAGGATGGGTTTGGTTGTTCTGTTATTATGGTGAAATTTATGGAACTGCATATTCTCCAATCATAATTGCTCTTGGTATTGTTAGAAAGCTCTTTGCAAGGAAGGGTGTACAAGCTTTGTTATGTGGCATTTAGACAAACTTAGGTGTAAAAGATATTGAATTTCAAAGTTTTTATGAATTAAGAAAATTACTTTTGTACTTTTATTTAAGGAGATTAACCTCCAAAGGACCAAACAACATTTTTTTCAACATAGAGATTTTAGACACCTTACTACAAATAGAATTTTTCTTTTTTTTTCTTTGAAATTCACACAACATGTGCCCGAGGAGTAACTTTAACGTGCCGTCAATTTTCATAACTTCAGACTATATGGTTAAAAAGTTTTTGCAAGATATATAATTTATATTAGTCTTAGCATAGATCGGGCAGCTAAGAAAATCTTGAAAAATCACTTTCTTCACAAACCCAAATTTGAAATTGATTTTCTAAATTTATATGGACATAGAAAGCTTTGAATCATTCCATTTTGATTAATGAGATGAAAGTTATGAGGAGTTTTAGTTTGTAGGCAATGATGGATTTTCTACTCCAAAATAAACTTGAAGTCTTTTATTTAACTCAATTTTCCATATTTTTTGAAAAAAATAAAATCATAGGATGTAGATTGTTTATTACAACATTATAATTGTTGGCATTGGCATTTTTCAATTCCATAACTATTTTCTTAACAATTGAGTATTTGAATAATTTTCTACTTCTTTCTACTTACTATTCTTTTTCTATATGCTATACAATTCCAAATGATTTGAATTTTTTCAAGCATGTAGACAACTTGCTTTGAAAAACCAATCCAAAGAAGAACCACCATTTTAGACATTTTTACAAACAAATGGGCCCTTGTGAAGTGCAGCTACTCGTTTTTTTGGCAAAAAAAGTGTTTTCGCCAATTCAAACACTAATATTTTGCAATCTACATGGTAGAAATTTCTATAGAAATTTCCACATCTTTTCAAATCAGTGTACTACAAGATCCTACAGTATATTATGTCCCATTTAAAAAAAAAATTAGTACTTGTACTAGAAATGGTAGTTTTAGAGTGTATTTGGTAAAAACATAGTCAAAAACCTTCGAGAGTTAAAGAGGGCTTAGCTATCGCTTTTGGCATCCCAATGATTGTGGCAACAACACAGGGCATATTAGTTATTATTATATTATATACAAAGTGATTTGATTGATGGTTTAAGTTTCTAAATTTATCTAAAGTATTATCTAGATTTCTTCTTTATAAAAAGTGCTTTTAAGATTTATCCTCTACATTTATCTTGAGTGCTCTCTAAATTTATTCAACCTATGTAGTCCTATTGTCTCCACGGGGACAAAATGAATTTCAAGAAAGTTTCTATGACCTTAGTTTTTAGAGAAACTTGTTTAACAGATATAAAACTTCTTAGCTTTGTAGGAATTTAATTATTATATCTATTGGTTCCTGATAACAAAAGTTATACACAAAAAGCCTACAATTGAACTTGATAGGTAGCACCCAAAAAATCACAAAACAATAAAATAAAATTTGAATTTTTTTTCATATATTATATTTTTGTCTATGTGTGAATCTTAGATTCACTCTATGTGGACTATTGTTGAGAAAGTTATGAAGAATCTTAATTTTGGAGTAATGTAAGCATCTTCTTTAAAAAAAACCTTATAGGCTTCATTTATGAATGATATTTTGAAAAATTACCTAGAAGAATTGTTTGAAAAGGCTAAGTTAGTTTTCTAAAACGATGTCACCATTGAGATTATGGCATTTCAATTCCATCTTAGACCTTTCAACAAAGAAATTGTAATACTTCAATGTTGGACCTAATCACCTACTTGTACTTAATAAATTTTGTAAAGAATGAAATTCAAATGTTTTCTAGAGTGAATTATTTTTATCTAAATTGACTAGACCCACCTAACATAGTGTGATTCTTTATAGAATGTGATTTGAGCACTAAAATTTATTTTTCCTTTAGACAATTGTTTGCCATCTTTTATTAGTTTGATACATGCCAAATTCCAAAAGTGCATGAGCATTTCTACTAAACACTCTTAAAGTATAAAACATTGCCTTCACTACTACAAAAAGTTGAGGAAGCATCACTTTTATCCATATTTAATATAAACCCTTAGAAGCCTAGACTTTTTGTAAAATTAGCAACAATTTCTTTGTATTAGAATGTATTGGTGAGCATTTGATAGTCTAAAACTTGTCCAAAAATAATTTTTTTCAATAATTTTTTCAATACAAAATTTTGAAGCTATACTTGTAGTGCATTACAAGTTTATTAATTTGTCTCATCTCCTAAGGTCTTGCACTTTGAATGCTATATTTTGGTTCCTACCTTGTCTAGGATTTTTTATGCCCATGAACTTGTGCATAATGCAATTCATAGGTCTTATGCATGTGTCGTCAATTTTAACAAAGAAATCATTCTTGATTAAATTCATTCCTACCTCATCCATTTCTACTCCATTTACTACTTTTAGACAATGTTGGTTATAGTTTGCAGAAAAATATACTTCTACTTGTCCATTATGCTCATGACTCAATATTTCTCTTATTCTACTTTTGTATGGAGTTCCATGTACCTCATTGTTCTCTACAACCACATCATCACCGATTATATATATATATATATATATATATATATATATATATATATATATATATTTCTTCCCAACATACATCTTTTGTGAAGAAGTAATAATGGTGGATAGATGGTTCCTAGACCTAATATACGATGTCACAAATAAGACCAAATAATTGGAGCTTCTACAAGCTTGTTGTTTTTATTATTGATTAGAATTCCATTTCATTTTGTTGAAGTAACACATGCGCAATCTTGAGGTGCTTGCATCAAAGACTTGAAATAACAATTATGATGCCATGGTGGGCACAAAAAATCATCTTTGTGGTTTTGAACTAAATCCTCTAGAAAAATCATTACATCATGGACTTGAGGTAGTGCTCTTTTAGTGCTCTCTAATCCATCACCTTCAATTTGCATGGAAATTTTTACCTTTTGAAATAATCTACGGGAACAATACTTTATAAATGTTGCTTCCATTGATTTTTGATTTGTCTTAAAGTTATGATAATTGTATTGACAATTAATACCCTCCAAGAACAAACTCTCTAGTTCTTCAACAAATGGCTAAATGAAAGCAAAAATGTTTTGTTTCATTCATTCTACAACATAGGCTTTGTGTCCTCCTAACAATATTAATAAAATAGGTAGCAACAATATATTGGATGAAGTTCTTGCATTCAAAACACTAATTTCCATAGCCTGACAACCTCGTTTTTTCTTACCTAAGACATTGAATCCATCCCAATGTGCTCCTAGAGCTATGTTTCGAAGATTCCCATTTATCCAGACTTGTAGTGCTTTTATAATAGTTTTATACTTCCAACAAATGAAATTATAATATTCACTTTCATTATTCCATACCAAAAGTAGTTCATCACATCCTTTTGGAAATGCACAATATAAATTCAACACTTATGATTCAAATATGTTATTAGCAATTCCCATTGGCTATGTGGATTCTAGAAATCTCGATATTTTGTAATCTTTTCTCCATCCCAAAAATGTGTAATATATTTAGGAATTTTATTTGTAGTCAATCATCTCTTTCGATTCCTCTACATTGTTAACATTTTGTAACACAAAGTTTCAGATGTCATAATGGATGACAATTGATTTGCAATTGGAAAATAATCAAATGCAATCATTTGAGGCCTTGTTTTCCCATAGTGTCACGACCCTCATTAAGAGGCGTGCCCGTGCCACCTTGGTGAGCAAGGGGGACATTGGGGTGACTCCCCAAGCCTTGCAAGAGATGGGGTGAGGGGGACTAGGAGTCCCGAGAGATCAGAGTGTTGTAGCATTCTGATCCGGATGAATTAGGGGGCACATTACACATTCTTGGAAAGCTTAGGAGAAAACACGTCCATGGATTTAAAGAACGCGAGAATCCAAATTAGGAATCAAAAGTTATGGCTCTTCAAAGTTGGTAGTGTCCCAACTGCGTCTCGAGGCATGGGGATGTAGGAAACAAGTTTTGGAAGGAATACTTTGAACCAAATAGGGCATGTCACATATCCTTGGAAATCTAAGGAGACAAGTTTTCTAGAATGCTAAGGCTCATAAAGAGATTAACTATGAGCTAAAAGTTATGGGCATCCACACGGGGTGGAGTCTTGGAGAACTACACGTCTCGGGGGACTTGTACCTTTAAAGGGCAATAACTTCCTCAATACTTGTTGTATTGGGGAAAGTGAGTAGTCTATGCTGATTTACAAAAAATGAAGATCATGAAAATGGACTCATACTTGGGATTTGGAGCTTGGAGCTAAAAGTTATCCCAATGGGAAGATCGAGAGTCTTTGGGGGTCTGATTTTGGGGAAATCACTTGGAATTAAGTGGTCTTCCAAGATGGGGAGCATCTTGGGGGGGTCTCAGTGACCTCTAGTATGGGTGTCGGGTTGCCAAATCCTACAGAGAGTACTTTGAGGAGGGGTGGTCTCCCTCCTCACTTCCAAATGGTGCTATGGTGAGCCAAAGTGGCCTTGGGTGGTGAGATTGGTGTTGGAGCCTCACCACCACTTGTGTGTTACCATAGAGTGCTTGTGCACTCCATAATACCGGTTGTGTCACAACCCTCATCACGAGGCGTGCCCGTGCCACCTTGGTGAGCAAGGGGGACATTGGGGTTGACTCCCCAAGCCTTGCAAGAGATGAGGTGAAGGGTACTAGGAGTCTCGAGTGATCAGAGCGTGGTAGCGCTCTGATCCGGACGAATTTGGGGGCGTGTATCACATGCTTGGAAAGGTCTCGAGGAGATGCTTCTATCCGTTTAAAGAAAGCGTGATTTGGACTTGTTAGTCAAAAATTATGGGCGTTCACAGGTGGGGGTGTCTCGGTGACGCCGAGACACTTAAGGACTAGGAGGGAGGGGTTCATGAGGAATCCCTCCATGAAGTATGTCATGTAGCATATCCTTGGAAAGCTAAGAACACAAGGATACTACATTGACAAGCATTACGAGGTTCTAAGGTAGGAGCCTCAAGTAATGGCCAAGAGAAGCGCCGTGATGAAGGCGTGACACCTCTCCTAGTGGACCCGAATCTTTGGAGGGTGATAACTTTGGAAGTATTTGTCCAAATGGGGCAAGTGAGCATTCCATCGACATCTATTGGTCGCGTAGATGTCGAAAATGGGATCGCATGAGAGATTTGGATCCCGCAACGCAAAGTTATGCCGGATGGAAGTTTGGAAGTCCCAAACAAGGGCGAAACGAGAGAAATGGGGTGGTTTTCCAAAACCATAGTGTGTTTGGGAGTCCCCTTTGACATACAAGGGGGGGATCTGCCAAATCCCACAAAAAATACTATAGGAGGGGTTGGTCTCCCTCCTCCCTTCCTCTTGGAGCCTTGATGAGTCCCGGTGACTCAAGGTTGGTGGTGTGGGTTCACCACTACTCCAAGGCACCATGGGACACTTGTGTGTGTTCTGTGGCACCAGTTGGGTGGAGTCCCACTCTTTGCTAGGCTATGTTGAGGGGTCCCGAATTGTGAGTCCCGGTTAGTGACGAAGTGGAAAGTAGCAAATACACCATGAGCCTAGTATACAGTTGGGGTGACACTCAAGGGCGGTTAGGACCATGGTGAGTAGTGCCACCATGGGTCTTTGCACAATAAGATGAAAGTCCTGCCCCATGTTACCAAGTAATATGTCCTGGTGTTATGATGTGTGTGTGTGTGTGTTAGTAGTCTCGGTGACTGGGACTTAGCACGAAGAGTTGGAATTGGGGACTAACATTGGATGTGCGTGGCATGTGCAATGTTAGGAGAGCATGACCCTTGGTGCCACTGAAGTATTAAGCAGGGTTGTTCTGTCGAACGTGTTTTTGAGTTTGGGTGTCGAGTTGTTCGTCTGATGTCGCATGTCGTATAAGACGAGTGTCGCATATACGAGACAAATTTGACAAGCGCAAAATTAGGGTTTAGGGTTTTCGGGCAAGGCAGCCAAAATTTTTATCTTATGTGGCGGGTTGTCAACAGTGACGTGGAAAGCTTTGACCACATCACCATGGGTGACTGCGGGTGGGGCGCGTGCGGATAAGGTAAGGCGACCGCGGGTCCTAGAATGAGGGTGACTGCGGGTCTATAATCCAGGGCGACTACAGGTAAGGTGGGGCGACCGCGGGTCCCAAAATGAAGGTGACTTCGGCTCCAACCCAAGGCGATTGCGGGTCCAAAATCCAGGGCGACTACGGGTCCAACTCAGGGCGACTGAGGGTGTAAAGGCGACCGCAGGTGTAAGGAAAAAGGCGATCTTGGCTTTATCCCATACGCAAGGAATTTCTTTTGTTCCATGGATGATAAGAACTTCTAATATACGACATAAATGCAATTGTCCATCTTTGAAAATTGGGTCCCAATTTCCAAAAGAGAGATTTTACTGAGTCCTCATACCAGAAATGAGTATTTTTGTGAGGGGAAAGGCAAGTACATCACATCATAGAGTTCCATTGGAGATGATTTTCATACTCACTAGTCCATCTGATAAAGGTTAAGCTTAAGAGCAACCTCGTGTGTCGTTGCAATTGCAAACATGGATATAACGACCATTTCAATCTTGCTCACGATTTAGGATCCTTTAGTTTCCATGTGCCATTGCAATCTCCTAAGCCTTAAATTAAGTACTTCACATTCTATGGTCATTCACTCATTCATAGGAGCCTCCGAGTTCTACATGTTTTTATTACATATGGTTGGGAATTTCTAATTCAAATTTTCTACTCCTATTGAAGTGTAGAAGCCAATATCGCAATTGGATATAATAATTACACCAAAAATAGATACAAAAACAAGAAAAAAGTAAGGATAATTAGTATTACTGTATTTATAAGTTATACACATTAATAGAGTAGTGACCCAATCTTATAAATGAACTTCTACTTCAATTGTACTTCCATGAACTTTGTTAAGATCTCCACGTCTATACCTGTAGAAGTCTACACTAAAGACACTAAACAAAACTTTGTAATTCTAACACTATCATACTTTCCTACTAAAGTAGATACTACACAAAACTCATCTATAGGCTATTTGCCTATGAACTTAAGCTAGAAAACTTCAACACACCAAAATTATGCAAAAGCATTACATTACCACTTCACTACCTCTAAATCTATATTTATAAAGTTACGGTGAAAATGTGTAATCACTAGGCACCTCATCAACGTCAGGGTCAGAATCATTATCTGACCCCTCCACCCTTTCATTATCATCACGGTTATCATTCTCGTCGTCCTCCCTTCGTACTCGTTCATTTTGCACTTCATGTTCTACCTCTGAATTCATGTTCCGCACTTCAGTATCCACGACGCCATCGCTGCTAGTTTGCACCAATCGTTTAGTCAACCTCAATGCATCTCTTGTTCCATCAAGGTTGGATGTAGGGTGTCGTCCGCCTCTACTGGATTGCCCGATGTTTCGATTCGAATTGGCTTCACCCATGATGAATCTTTGGACAACATGGTTCTGTTGTTTGGGATTTCTTTGTAGCCTCTCTTGCGCCTTCCTCAATTGCTTTTTCTGAACCCTAAACCCTTCACGCACGAGCAAGGATGATTCTCCAAGGCCAGAAATAGAGGAGGGTTGAGTGGGTTGCGGAGCTAAGGCATGGCCTTCATTATCAACTGTCCTAAGAGGACTATTATGCAAGGGTGGCCTAGTCGCACGGGTTGGTATAGACCTAGTCGCCCTAGCATTGTTTGCGTTTCCCCCTCCACTTAAGGGCACCGTACGATTCCGGTTCGTAACAGCTTGCAAGGGCAAGTTTGAATCATATTCCACATTTTCTGTTCTTAAGGGGCTTCGTAATGGAGAAAGTGGAACGCTTGTATGCACAACATCTTCGACGTGTGTTGGCGGTGTTGCCTCCTCTTGCCTTTCATTTACCTCAGCAACTTGAGCGGAGCTTCATAGGTTCATTACCCTTGTAGAACCCTGATCTACAACATTTGGAGATCTTGCTTCCTCAGCTCTTGTGGGCATTGGACTATTTATGCCTTCATTGGGGTTGTCGGGACTACTTGCCCTCGTCGGTGATGAATTTATTGGAGGAGGTACATTCCTATCCCTAGCAGAGACATAGGGTTGCGGGGGCCTTCGCGGTGCACGTTGAACCTCCTCCTCCTCAGAGTAGTACGTATTATTCTCAACTGTAAATGTATTTCCATAGTTGTGTCTCCGTGGAGGACTCTTTTCTCTACGAATCAGTCCTGCCCAAATATTTCCACGTAGGTGCTCTTCTGCCAGCCTAATGTTCTCATTAGCTGGAGCCCTTCTGACTGGGTCGCCATCCCCTGATGATCTTGTACCTAATGGCTCCTCATTCTCTTCCGAGGTATTTCCATCCACAAGGTACTTTTCGTAGAACATTGCAAGATTGCGTCCACGTTTCTCACGTTCAAGTTTACTATTGGTGCAGATATACACCAATGCTTCCGCCTTGGATGTGGTTATGCGATTTCGCACTTTATTGTGCACAAACGAATACATGCTCTAATTCCTTTCACATGATGATGTTGAGCACGTCAAAGATAGAACTCTCATTGCAATTTTTGGGAGAATATTAGCACCCACAAGATTCCACCATTGATGAGGCATTAATTTACACTGTGTAATATTAGGAGCCTCTTCTAAGGGGTCAAAAGGAACTGTTTTCTCTTCGAACTACGTTAGCTCCTGCAATGCCTCCATGTATGATAATCCCAATGACTCGCTCATTTTTTGAAGCATGCGATTTAAGGCTCTTTTGGCCACACCATCATTACGCAGGGTTCCTACTTCAATCAAGAATGGATTTAAGAGTGCCCCTATATAGTGTAGGTCTGTGAGCATCAATTTCCAACGAGCCTCAAAATCCTTCTCAAACTTCGTTGCAGTTTCATCATTCAGAAAAAAAGGTTCGTTTCTCAAGCTCTACACGTGCTCTTGAAGAGTCTTCATAACCAACCAAGCCTTAGGCATTGCCGAGGCTTTCCCATCAAACACTCGGAGAGCAATAAGGACGGGCTCCACCATGTGCAAAAAATTCTGATACTCCACCCAAAAAGATTCTGAATGAATGTCCTCTCGCGCTATAGTGGCTCGCGCTTTCAATATATCTCTATTTTGGCGACGTTCCAAACTAGCCTCAAATTGCACATATGTCTCATCCATTATCACTCGAATCAATGTTGACTTGCACTCCACCACACGTGATATCATGAGGAAGTTCACTGCAAAGCGTGTTTTAAAAGGCATTCGCAATGCCTTGTCCAGGGAGTACTTTCGGAAGAGAGCCAATGTGGAATGGTACCTCTTGATGTATTTTACTATCTGCGTACAACGTCATACTATTCTCTTCACCTTGACATCCTTTGCCCAGTCTTCTAAAAGCAAGCCCAAAATGTGTGCTACGCATCCTTGGGTATACATGTGAGGATATTTCTCTTGTAACGCCTTCAAAGTCCCCATCATGACAGTGGCATTGTCCATACATAGTTGGAGAATGTTTTTGGGGCCAACCTCTTCTATGTATTGCGCCATCATATTGGTTGTGTATGCAATGTCCTTCTTCTCCCCCGTGGTGTCCACCGATCCAAGAAACACATCCCCCGCAGGACACACGAGCATTAAATTTAGTAATGGACGGCTATTAGTATCAGACCAACCATCCGAACAGATAGTCGCTCCGTAAACTTCGATAGAGTGCTTTGTCCGCTCAGTGACCATTTTAGAAACACTTTCTTTCTTTGGCTCTATCATTCTTGTATACAAAGCATTGTATGAGGGCGGTTGGTATCGTAGTCCTGATGCCGCTGTCTCTTTCACTGCTTTCACAAAGGCAGAATGGCGCGCAACATTGAACGCGATGCTAGCCTCATAAAAAAAGGAAGCCCACATGGTATCTAACTTTGCTCTCGTGTTACTCTGTAATGCCTCATCCATGCTAGTTTGCTTAGAAATGGAAGGGTTATTCCTCCTTCTCAAAATTGTTTGAGGAGTGGAATATACTGAATCTGTAATAGGGAGCATTGGTTCATTCGTAGCACTAGGCTCCTCTGACCTCTCCCTACCCCCCTCCAACATAGGCTCAACCACAGTCTCATCTACAATATCAAATTCTGGAACCTCCTCATGCATTTGTTCAAAGCTCATTTCCTTCGGAACAACCCCATGACAAGTCCTAAACTTTTGCAATACTACCCATGGGATTTTCTTACATCGCTCCGATGCAGTCTTGCCGCCAAATCCAAAGTGACAGAATGCCCGCTTTCGTACAAATACGGAGGTCCACCAACAGAAAACACATGTTTGTGTGTTTCCCGCAAATTGACGGTCAATGTCTACAACCAACCAAGGGTCCCACTCCTTCGTGGCTCTCCTTGTATCGTTAATGGTAGTCCTCCTCCCCTCACCCCGACTAGCCATATTGTTCCTCGCCTATGAGTTCTTCAAACAATATTATCATATGAATCACAGGCTTGATTTAGAAAAAATAATGGCAAAGCCACTTGCTTTGAACGGTCTTTTAAACCACGCAAACCAAGTTGTTACCCTCCAAAGAACCAAACATCCGCAAGAAGCCTCTTCCGAAGATTCAAGCCATGAGTTCATCCCCGAAGCAAGGTGAAAACCAAAGTCCGGGCCTTCAGCTTTATACTGCCGTCCTACTAGCACCGCAAGTCAACCCCTGAGAGCCAGAATGCGTGCAGGAAACGGGTGACATCGTAACAGGCGCACTCGCCCCGTGGGTGACTGCGGGTGGACGGTTCGCACTAGGAGCGCGTGTGTGGATCAAAGGGCGACTGCGGGTCTAAGGGGGGCGAGTGCGGGTCGAAAAAGAGGCGACTGCGGGTCAGGGGGGCAAGTGCGGGTCCAGGGGGCGACTGTGGGTGGAAGGGGGGGCGAATGTGGGTAGAAAGAGGCGATTGCGGGTAGAAGGGGGCGACTGCGGGTCGGGGGGGGGGGCGACTTTAGGAAGAAGGGGGGGACTGCGGATATAGGGGGGGCAACTGCGGGTAGAAGGGGGCGACCGCGGGTCTCAAAAGGCAACTTCGGGTACTTGAAGGGCAACCGCGCTTATGCTTAGGACCCAAGGCCATTTCAGTTATCTCGTTAGTGTTCCATCACTGAGTTTCTAGATGAAAGTCATCCTAGTTTAGATAGAGATTTTATTAAACCCTAAACGCTATCCAAGGGTTTGACATGGTATTTATAGATACTTCAAAAAAAGATTTTCAGGAGTATGGTCATAGACTTAAAGAATGCAATTTTTTTTTTAAACAACCACATGAAGGGAAAATCATTTCAAATCCATTCCAACAAACTTAATAAAAAATAAATAGAATTAGCCTGTACTCAAATGTGGAAAAAATTAAGAACTTTCTCTTTCAAATTAAAAAGAAAAATGGGGGACAACATTGGTTGATCAAACCATATACATGGAATCCACAACTCAAAATGTATAACTTCCATTTCTCTATCAATTCCAAAAGTATTCTTTTGAGTACCTTTTTAGGATGTTTTTTCCCAAATTATAAATCTCAAGAAAAGTCCATACATTCACGAGGTGAAGGGCATGGGAATGTTGTCATTTACAATATGTTCAAACCATATGTTAAAATACTGAAAAATGCAACCATATAAACTTATATTGAAATTCTCATGGATGATGCAGCTTAAATTTATTGAGGGTTCTTTGTGTAGACTCAAAGTTACTAGAATTCTTTTTTTTTTCTAAAACACTACACAAATTTAACAAGAAATTAACATTCACATAACTTGAAATCATCAAAATTTGTCAAAAATTCAAATGTTTGGATCCAAATGCAATCACATTTTCATACACAAAAAATAAAAATAAACATTCTTGTATTTCAACAAAAATAAGGACAAAGCCTTTTTCTTCATATATCTTGGAAGAAGTACATAGTCATAAAAGAAACAAGAGCTACCTAATTTATACTCTATCCATTTCCCCTTGTTCTTCCCTTTTCTTCTTTTCCAGTTCTATTTGGGCTCTTGCCACTCTCTCTTCCCTCTTCAAAAGAGTCAGGTCATGGTTCCACATCTTATTTTGGATCCACCACTTCTTGAACAATGACATGAACCTGATGTGTGCCTTCGGCCACGACATCTTTTCCTCCAACTTCTGTTCCAATCTTTTCACAAAAGCTAACTTCATCTTCAACTTCTCTATTTCCGTAGTGGATGACAAATCTTCAACATCTATAGACAATGAATCCGACTGCAACGACTGGTCAATAGGATCTGCATCCTTCATCTCCTTCAAGCGGTTCAATGTTGATCTTGCCTTTTCCACACCTCCTTTTTCAATGGCAAGGTTGTTTTCTTCCATCCTACATTTTTCCATTATTGTTTGAAGTCGTTCATCCATAAAAAGATTGACATTTGAACTAGAACCTCCATCTTCTCCCTTATTGAACTTGAGGTAAAATTGTTCCAGTTGTTCCATTTCTCTTTGTTGGGCTGCCAAACGAGTTTGTCCAGCTTGAATTAGTTCTTTGAAGGTGCCCACATCCTCAACCTGAATCTCTTGTGCGCTTCACTTCTCGATGATCTCACACTCCCTTTCTTTTTCTTCAAGATCCTTTAGAAGCATCTCTAACTCCACTTTATAGGATTCTTTCGTCCACCGTTTATTGTCTTCTCCAAGTACACCTTGATGTTCTTGTTCCATTTCACGCAATCCTTCCATGGTAGGCAAATTCATGAAGGTCAGAGGAATCTCTTCTTCAGCTTCACTCTCCCCATCTAACCTATCTTCATTAATTTCTTGCAAGCGAGCTTGTACGTAATGGAACACTTCGTCATCTTCGGGACGACGGACTCCTATCGGTTCCATAGACATAAAAGGTTCTCCATCCGTTGGTGTGGTCCATTGCATGTTGCCTTCTTCGGATACCACCAATGCTAAGTTTTCTTCCATTGATGTATCTTCCATCCAGTCCCTAGGTTCAAGCAATGGCTCTTCATCGGAGTCCGATTCTCCAGTTGACGTTGACCAAACATAATCCTCATCTGCCACTCCTTCTATAATATTCTTTTTGGGCCCTAGCCCATCTCGAGGATTATTTGAAGGACCCGCTCTGGGAATGTCTTTTGTATCTGGAAGCGTGACATTCTTGGATGTCTTGAAGGTCATCCAATCTACCGTTTTCCCCAATTGTAACTCTGCATATACCATTTGGCATATACCCATTGAGACTTCGCTCCGTGGAATTTTTCGCTTTCCGTACAATGCTCGGTACACTTCAATACATCTCTGGACAAATGCATCATCCTTGCAGTAATGAAGATTTGCTTGGTTTTGCTTCACATGGTGAATGTGTCGATGGTAAGGGAAGAGCTTGTCGATATGGCACCAATCCACAAATAACTTGCAAGTCGTCAAGGTCCAATCGGAATTTGCATGACGCCATCCCCGATATGCCTTAGCCGCTGGGTCAAAAAGGGCGCGTCGTTGCCTGCTATGGCGATCTCCTTTCTTCTTTGTCATCTTGTCGTGTCACTCTAGCGTAAAGAGAACTAGACTTTTGTTGATAATATAACCGAAGAAATGAACTCGTAAACGTGGAAGCCACAACACGTGTAGATGCCCAAACTTCCAACCCACGAACCGGCAGTCAAACGCTTCAAGGCGGATGAAAGGCGCGGTGCGACGAAGGAAGTGATGACTTGGGAATCCAGTATCCCCTTAAATACCCGAAGTCGCCTAGGGCGCGTGCAGGAAGAGGGCGCGTGCGGGTCTGGGTCCCACTGTTTAGAAATTGCCATTCAGGAAAAATTACAGTTTCTGGAAGGAGACCTCGGGTGCAGGGTGACCGCGGGTATAGGGGGGCGGTTGCATATGGCGACCATAGGTCTTTTCCTAGGCGACCTCGGGTAATGGGGTGACCACGGGTACAGGGGCGACTACATATAGGGCAACCACAGGTCATTTCTTGGGCGACCACGGGTAATGGGGCGACCACGGGTACAGGGGGCGGCTGCATATAGGGCGACTACAGGTCATTTCTTGGGCGACCGTAGGTAATGGGGCGATTGCGGGTCTTAGATTCCAAAAGGTCTTCCCCAGTTCATGACGATGGGAGCGGCTGCGTATGGGGCGACCTTGGGTCAGGGGCGACCGCGGGTTAGGGGCGACCTCGGGTTAGGGGCGTCCATGGGTCAGGGGCGCCAAAAAACATGAGTTTGAGTTTCCGCCCTAACAAATTGGAGGGAAGGTGTTCAAACTTTTCAAGTACCGCTCCCCCCTTTTCTGAGGATTAACTCCAGAAAATTCTAAGAATGAGGCATTCAAGACAAAGTGATCAAAAGTTAATTAAGTAATAAAGAAAGAGAATTGGTTGACGAAGTGGAGAGTTGGAAAAGCCCTTCTTCCTAACATTTTATTTCTTCTTCATCCATCCATGTGGTCATGTAAGATTCAACGTAACCATTTCCTACTTTCATTTTTGGAGGGAGTACATTAAAAGGAGACCTTTCCTTGTGGGGGGAAACGATATACAAATAAAATACTGAAACTGTGGGATGCATGAAGAGAAATCTTTTTATCTACATCAAAAGTGGTTTTAAAAAATGGAGACTTGGGAAAGCTCTTCTCCTTGACATTTTCTTTTTCCGCATGCTCATGTAAAATTCAACATGACCATTTCCTATTTTAATTTTTAGAGGGAGTACATTTGGAGGAGACATTCCCTTTGGGGGGAAACGATGTACAAAAAAAATACTAACACCATGAGATGCATGAAGAAAAAATCTTTTGATCTCCATAAGAAATGGTTTTTAAAAATGGAGGCTTGGGGAAGCTCTTCTCCTTCACAATTTTTTTTTCTTCGTGCTCATGTAAAATTCAACATAACCATTTCCTATTTTAATTTTTAGAGGGAGTACATTTGGAGGAGACATTCCCTTTGGGGGGAAACGATGTACAAAAAAATACTAACACCATGAGATGCATGAAGAAAAAATCTTTTGATCTACATAGGAAGTGTTTTTTAAAAATGGAGACTTGGGAAAGCCCTTCTCCTCGTCATTTCATTTTCCATCTTTAAACATAGGAATTTGAATAGGGTCCTCCTCTTGATACATCAAGGGGATTTAAAACACATTTGAAGGGGTGAATGAATATTGAATTTATTGAAGATTAAAAAGTTCGGAAATGACACCTTCAATGGTTTATATCTTACAAGTGCAAGGTTTAGGAGTTCAAACTTTTTTATGACATATAATGAAAAGCAAATCACATATGTTTATCATTTTATCCACCCTAAAAAATAGAAGTACATTACTTTTGGGGTGGCATACATGGAGAAGGTCCATGGTTTTTCTATAGGGTTTAGGGTATAGGGTTTAGGGTATAGGGTTAGGGTTTAGGGTTTGGAAAACCCTCTTCAATTTTTCTAATTAGTCTTACTATAATTCTGTATTTATAGACTGATTTTGTAGTATTAACTAGCTACCAATATTGAAGGACAGGTCAATTGTAGTCAATGAAGCACGCAATTAAGTC
Organism: Straminergon stramineum; assembly: GCA_963920665.1. NCBI lineage: Eukaryota > Viridiplantae > Streptophyta > Bryopsida > Hypnales > Calliergonaceae > Straminergon > Straminergon stramineum. Next base: position 3,522,187 of record OY987266.1, read on the forward strand.
TGACTTCATTAGTGTTGGAGATGGCTCACATCTTCTGCTACGGTGGTTTCTGGACTGGCGTGACTTTAAGATAGAGGCGATTGTTGGTGGGGGGCGACTTCAGGTCCTGGGCGACCGCGGGTAGGCGCTTGGTCTTCTCGCTTGCTGTTGTTGAGCCCAATTCGGTGGAATGGGGCGACTGCGGGTGGGGGGCGAGTTCAGGTTCTGGGCGACTGCGGGTGGGGATTGGATTTCTGGCTTGTTGTTGTTGAGCCCAATTTGGTGGAATGGGGTGCGACTGCGGGTGGGGGGCGAGTTCAGGTCTCGGGCGACCGCGGGTAGGGGCGACTTCAGGTCCTGGTGGTTTCGAGGCCAATTTGGTGGATTGGGGGCGACTGCGGGTGGGGGGCGAGTTCAGGTCCTGGGCGACTGCGGGTGGGGGCGACTTCAGGTCCTGGTGGTTTCGAGGCCAATTTGGTGGATTGGGGGCGACCTCGGGTGGGGGGGCGACTTCAGGTCCTGGGCGACTGCGGGTTGGGGTGGCTTCACGTCCTTGTGGTTGTGGAGGGCAGTTTGGTGGAATGGGGTGCGATTGCGGGTGGGGGGCGAGTTCAGGTCCTGGGCGACCGCGGGTGGGGGTCCTGGTGGTTTCGAGCCCAATTTGGTGGATGGAGGGGCGACCGCGGCTTGGGGGCGACTTCAGGTCCTGGGCGACCGTGGGTGGGGGCGCGGTCTTCTGTTTTGGTGGTTTCCAGACTAATTTGGTGGAGGGGGGGGGTGACCGTGGGTGGGGGGCGACTTCAGGTTCTGGGCGACCACGACTTGGGGGCGACTTTAGGTCTTGGGCGACCGTGGGTGGGAGCGCGATCTTCTGTTTTGGTGGTTTCCAGACTAATTTGGCGGAGGGGGGGGGGCGACCGCGGGTGGGGGGCGACTTCAGGTCCTGGTGGTTTCGAGCCCAATTTGGTGGATGGAGAGGCGACCGTGGCTTGGGGGCGACTTTAGGTCTTGGGCGACCGTGGGTGGGAGCGCGATCTTCTGTTTTGGTGGTTTCCAGACTAATTTGGCGGAGGGGGGGGGGCGACCGCGGGTGGGGGGCGACTTCAGGTCCTGGTGGTTTCGAGCCCAATTTGGTGGATGGAGAGGCAACCGTGGCTTGGGGGCGACTTTAGGTCCTGGGCGACCGCGGGTGGGAGTGCGGTCTTCTGTTTTGGTGGTTTCCAGACTAATTTGGCGGAGGGGGGGGGGGGGGGCGACCGCGGGTGGGGGGCGACTTCAGGTCCTAGGCGATTGCGGGTGGGGGCGCGGGCTTCTGTTTTGGTGGTTCGAGCCTAATTTGGTGGATGGGGGGGGCGACCGCGGGTGGGGGGCGACTTCAGGTCATGGGCGAGCGCGGGTGGGGGCGACTTCAGGTCCTGGTGGTTTCGAGCCCAATTTCGTGGATTGGGGGGCGACCGCGGGTGGGGGCGTGCCTTCCAATCCAAAGAAGTTTTAATAAGTATAACGAGTTCAACTTTTAACATCCAAGAACAAGTCACTTCATTAGGACCTTGGGGTCTTCAAGGCATCTTCAGGTGATGCATGGAAGGTTTTGGCTTCCTCGAAGTCATTGTTCTTGTGGAGGTCTCGGGTTCGATCCCCAATGAGATCAATTTGGTTTGGTTCTTGTAGCCAACTGACAAAAAAGAAAAAAAAAGACGTCAAGCTAGTTCCCTGTGGTATGTGGGAGGGAAGGTGATTTGATTCGCAAGGTCTAGGGGATGGTCCATGAGAGTTATAAGAAATCAGTATTGAATTTCGTACGGAAATGTATGTGGTGCAACCTTGCACCTCATACATTTCCTTACGAAATTCAATACTGACCGTCTCAACCCTCATAGCACATCTCCGAAACCTTGGGAATCAAATGATGTTTCCTGCTCACCTATCGGAGTGACCAAACTTGACTTTTTGTCTCTTTGGAGAGAGATTATTTTTTTGTATAGAAAAGTTGAAGTAAACCTTGGATAGCTTTTACAAGAACATATTGAATGTCCTCCATAGAATACTTAGCCAAAGAAATTGTACATTGTATAAGGATTTGCATGTGACGGTTCTTCATCTTTAAACGATGGGGTGGCTAATTTTGAGTCCATAAATGATAGAAACTCTCTATATAGGATAGAAGAGCATCTCATCATCTTGTAAATTTTGTAGTGTAAGAAGGGGTGGTCCTCCTTGGAAAGTTTACTTCCGAAGACCGCATCTATAATTTGTAACTTAACAATTTACAACGTCTAAGAAGGATGATTTCGAAGGTGTCCCATTTGTCCATTTAGAAATTTCTTGTATTTTGTGGGTGACCAATTTTGAAGGATTGGCATGCAAAAAAAAGAAATGATAGCATTCAAACACCCTTGATGGTTTGAACAATGTCTTCATCAAGGATAACAATCTTTTGACTTGATGTGCATATGCTTCATTTATTGTTCATTTCAATGTGCTTTGCAACATGTATGTTTGCATTTATGACCTCTTCCACCCCAAAAGGGTTTAGGGTTGTGTAAAAAAGCCAAATTCATGTTCACTGTAGAGCAAACTTGAAGAAATTAGAAAAAGACTTTGGACACTTCTAAAGTAACCTCTATAATATCATTATGCAAAGGTAGAATGTAAGTATTTCAAGTTCTCCCTTTTTGTTTCAATAGAAGTCAATCATGTCCCGTACTTTTATATTTCTAATTCCCTTTTTCCGTTTTGGCCCATTCCTTTTTTTTCTTTGTGAACATTGTAGACATATATTTGGAACCATAAAGAAACAAGTCAAAATCTAATTCCACATTGTAGACCATATCATAGTGGTCTTATGATTTTATTCGAAAGCAAGCGAAATAGAAGTGGGAAGTTGTAATGCCAATGTTTCTACCCCATATGAAGGTTTCTTTTAGCTATTATTTAGGATGGTCCATCCTTTTTGTACCCGCGGTCGCCCAGGACCAGCGGTCACCCCCACGCGAACGGTCGCCTCCATCCCCGAGGACCTCTGGAACCCACAGTCGCCCCCTCCCGCGGTCGCCCCAACCCGTAGTCGCCCCTCCCGCGGTCGCCTCCATACCCGCGGTCACCCCATACCCGCGGTCGCCCGTTTCGCATGCGCCAAACCCGCACGCGCCCCAAGGCGACCTCGGGTACTTAAGCGGTCGCCCAGACTCGCGGTTGCCATTCTTGGTCTTGCGCATTGGCTTTCATCCACCTTGAAGTGGCTGAATGCGTGCTCGTGGGCCAAGGTGATTTCAGAAGGGGAAGTTTTTGCCCATTTTTCTCTCCAAGTTCAAGTCAAGAACGCCTCGTTTTTCAAAAGAGGACCATATCTACTTCAAAGGAAGGAAGTAGTACAGGTCGGATATCGGCTTGGGACAAGGACCTTGATAATCTTGCAGCATTTGTTGTAGATATAACTACCAAGGAGGTAATTGGGGGTGCCGGACCATCCAAGACAAAGAAGTCCAAGACAACACAGGATAAGGACCCTACCTATCCTCTAGCACGATATACGACCTATGCGCATGAGGCTTGTCTCCAATGGTATGAGGAAAAAAGTGTACAATATTTGGAGAGGAAATACTTGAGAAATAAAGAGGCAGGCATCCAATCCTTGAAGGATGAGTTGGAGGAATTTATTACAAGGAAATGCAAGGAATCTTCAGACTATGCAGATGTGGATGAAGTGTATTTC